>JBBPFJ010000271.1:0-62762 GCA_037975025.1 Excoecaria agallocha
TATATCTGAACACACGTGGCACGTTCCACGTTTGGGTCAATTTCAGCCACGGTCACTGAACTTACGATTTATCACCCAAAAGTAACTGACTTATTTTTCGTAACTGACTTATTTTTCGTAACTTAAATGTCACTGAACTTATCATTATTTTTTTCAAAAAAGTCATCTTGACCGGATACTCATGGTGATGGATTTATTGTCACATCATAAGCTAATATTTCATATTTGACACATCAACAATCTATGTGTGTCCATAGCTAATGACGTCCAGAGCTAATGTGTCATAGCTGATGATGTGATGATAAATCCATCTCCATGTAGCCATGTGCAACTGTCAGTTCTGTTCAATAATCGAACCGAATCGAAATAACCGAAAATCGAACTTTTAAGATTTTAATTAACCGAATCGAACCAAATTTATAGAATAACCGAATTCAACTGAATCGAAATTTTCGATCGGTTTGGTTCGGTTAACCAAAAAATTAAAAATTAAAACTATTTTTTAAAAAAATAAAAAAATTGTGTCTAAAAATTATACAAATTATAAATCATATTATACTAAAGTAAAAACATCTAACCCGGTCAAGAAGAATTTTTTGAAAAAATATGATAAGTTCAGTGATATTTAAGTCACGAAAAATAAGTCAGTTACTTTTGGATGATAAATCGTAAGTTCAGTGACCGTGGCTGAAATTGACCCAAATGTGAAACGTGCCACGTGTGTCCAGGCATATGACATAGCATGCCATGTCATCAATCCGGCAAGGGTTCTTGCGGAAATCCGGTGACCGTGACTTTTATGCAAGTATGTGATAAGTTCAGTAACTTTTAAGTCTAGAAAAAAAAGTCGGTTACTTTTGCGCGATTAGTGATAAGTTCAGTGACCGTGGGTGAAATTAACCCCCAAATGGGTTGTATGAATTTGAATTGATCCATGGGCTTATTGTAAATTAAATTAATATGGCATTGGATGAAAAATGCAATTCATGTAATTTATATATATGCAATTGAACACACTCTCCTCTAGTGAAGATTGAAGAAGACTTGCGATCTTTGGAGGAGCAAAGCCCATTCTGCAATATACTGAGCGTTGGATTAATACCCAATGGATCAAGATCTTTGAATCTTGAAAACATCCATTGGGTTAATACACAATGGGTTGGAAAAGTGAGATGAATTAATTTTGGATTGATTCAATGGGTATTGGGTTGAGTTAGATTGAGTTAAAAAATAAAATGGATCAGTTTTGAGTTGATTCTATGGATATTCATTTGAATTGGGTTGAATTTAGATCAATTTTTTTGGATGAATTTGGATCGATCCATGGATTTGGATCAATTTTGCCAGGTCTACAAGTGGTCGTTGAACATATGACAAAATATGATTGAATTGATTCATTAAAAAAAACACTTTTTTGGAAAATAATATAAGCATTTATATCATATATTTGTTTCACATATTAATGTCTTCCATTAAAATAACTTTTATACTTAGTTCAATGTAAATTAACATTTTTCTGCATTAAATTTCTATATTTTTAAAATTTGATATTAGATTTTTATATTCTTTTGGATCATCCATTGGTTCCCGGCTTAATAGAATGGCATCGATAAGCAGCGTGGATGAACATAACTAGTTCCGTTAGCAACAATTTTTGACAAAGTAACTTCTGGTGCTATATATGTTCTTACCGAACATGAAACTGAGAACGCGATGAATGGTCCGACAAGCTTGCTAAAAGTTGGTCTTCAACTGATTTATATTACATGATATTCTCTATATAATTTTTATCTCCTCATTTTATTGTCCACTCATAAGACTCTCACTCAACCATTAGAGTTCATACCGCCGGTGTCCTTCATGGAAATTTTCTTGTATTTTTAGGTATTCTTAACTCTACTTTCTTAACCCAGACAGATCAGACCACTGACTCAGCTCTATTTTTGTAATACAAAAATTCTTGAAGTTCGTAATATTATACACAAAAATAATTATAACCGATTTTTAGTGAAAATTAATACCAAAAAATACATGTGACACATCGTATGAGCACCTTTTCCACATGTGGATATGTTTTTTTACCACGTCAACAAATGATGTGTCATTATTATCACATGTCAGCTTCTTAGGGTGTTTTGCCACGTGACAATATATATGATGACATAGCATAAAAAAAAATTTATGTATAAATAAGGTGCTGACATGACATGTTATGTGTATTTTTCAATATTAGTTTTTACCGAAAATCTGTTATAACTACTTTTACATATAATATTGCCAATTTTAATAAATTTTGTATTACGAAATGTTATTTAATTATGTTTAAATATTTATGTATAAATTCAGTAACTATAAATGAAATTATCCTCATATTACAAAATCTCGTACTGCTGAGTATTTTATTGGCATATAACAATAAAATCCCATATGCGCTTACAAATTTCTGATTTTTTTTTTTTCCGCTAAGCTGTCAAATTTTTTTTTTTTTTTAAGTTTACTAAATCTTATAATCGTGTCAAATTTTTTTGAGTTCTCTAAATGACCAAGAAGTGGCAAGCAAGTGCAATCAATTGCCCAAAAAGTCTAATTAAATGGGCTAATTTGATGGACTCAGTGGAAGATGTGACATTAATAAATGATATATTAATATAATATTGATGCTAGTTGGAAGTTAAAGATCCAACCCTTTTGCACGTCAACAACAGAACCGCCTTAAAAAAAAAAAAAAGTTTATATTAAACGCAAAAAGAAAATGAATTAAATAGATCAAAGTTTGAGTGGTTTATATTTGATTTTCAGTTTGGTTCTACAGCCTACATCAGTATCTATTGGACACTAAACCTCTCAAATTATACTTGATTGGAACTTTTTACTCCCATTTATGATAATTTCTGATTCGAAATTAAAATTTGTATATTTTAACTGTGACCATGTTGCACGGAATGGAACTTTGCGGATGACCTTCTAGACGACGAAGCCTATTTCTTCTACTTTTTCTCCATAAAAAACATAAAAGAAACAACTAGTGTAGATATATTGACTTCAAACCTTAGATTTTCCAATCTTTTCCTTAAAATCTACAGTATTTGCCCAATTCGTACGGCTATATATTTACTTTATTATATGTAAAAGGTGTTATTTTTTTCAGGCTATAAATAAGAGGAAATTAAGAGAAATAATAGGCATTGTTATTCAACATGAAAAGCATTGCCATAGTATGCTTTCTCTTGGCTACAGCCTTCGTTTTCACCTCCTCAGCCGTGGCCATAGAATTACGGGGTGATCACGATCTCTCGTTTGTTAATTTTCAATAATAATTTCTTACACATTATATATGAATTATCAACGTCTGCTAATACTTGAGCAATTTCATTTCCTGCAGGATTTAAATGCACGTCAGACCATCCTAAAAACCAGGATGGACTTGCTAGAACTTCCTCCTGCGTTGATAAGTCTCCTATTAAACCACAATGTCCACCTGGGGTTCCTAAATGTTAGTTATTAAATAACTACACCTACACATACAGATTTGTTTGTTTTGTTCTTAAACACAGAACAATAGGCATCCGAACAATATCTTTGTTCCTTTACTTTGTTTATCTTCTATGTTAAATCTATTAACATCAATGAATAATTTTCAGGTTTGGATACCCAATTAGTTATTTATATAACCATATTGATGCAGCCTATTGCTTTCTTTCTTCTTCTTCTTCTTTTTTCCTCTTTATTTTTTCCTCCATAAATAAATTAAATAATAATAATAATAATCACCAAGTAATTAGCTGAAGTCAAAATTCTGAATTTAAATCTTCCGTTCTTCGAATTGTTCGACGACTCCTAAAAGAAGATGAATTAGTTAAGCCCGCCATTACATCCCCGGTGGACAAGAAAAAAAAAATTGAGGAAAAAACAAAAAGCTCTCCTAAATTGAAGAAACTAAGAAAAGTAATAACAATAATAAGTCAAACTAAAGTGGATTGACACCAAACTGAAGTTTTGCCTGCTTGTGGAATTAATTTCACCTGTGTTAGTAGTTGAATTTATTTGCTAAATAACTTAATAGTAATAAAATAAATTTTCTTTTCATAAAAACAAAATGGACTTCAAACTTGTATTTCATGAAATCACTTTGATCGGTTTGAGTTAAAAATCCAACTACCATGCCATTTCACTAGCATCTGCACACATGGAACACATGCCAGTCCTTGTGATTTGGCACGCTAACAAAAATTGCTAGTAGATTCTCACGAAATTCAATTAAATTGATTTTTTAATAATATTTTTCTAAGTTCAGTTATTTTCTTGATAAAAAAATTTATTTTATGATTTTTTCGATAAAAATAAAATAATTTAATGATGGTAGATGAAATTAACATGTGATTAATCTTGTATATTGTATTTATCAGAATTGTCATATATATATATATAGATAGATAGATAGTGATTATTGTGGAGTGATTGAATGATACATAAAAAAAAAAAAGATTACGAGCTGAATTGAAAATTGGATTTTCTGAAAATTAGCGTGGTCTAAAATTAATTGATATATACAACTAAATAGGTAAATTTTATACGGTGGAAGACACGCACCATATTTGGATTGTTAATAGTATTGGTAAATGAACCAACTTTTTTTAGAATTGGTTCAATTCACATAAATAAAGGCTCTCACTTCTTTCAATTTTGGATATTTTTATTAATTCGTCAGAAATTAATTAAAGTTGTAAAAATAAGTTAATTGCAAAAAGTTTTCTGACAAATTTAAGATATGCTTATTATATATCATTTTAGAAGGACAAAAAATAGACAAAATATATATGCATAAAAGTATTTGAGAAGAATTAATTGGAGACTTATAAGTGCATATATTGATGCCAGCTTCCAATCGAATAGGAATTGTTGTAAATTATAATGGAAATTTGTGAGATCAATTTCACTCACGGTCACTCACACTACAAGAAAAAGGTTTATTAAAAACCACTGTTTATAGACCGATCATTTTTCTGGTCCTTAAAAATATGCTAATAAGGATCAGTTTTTTATATGGTCATTAATTTTTAATTCAGTCCATATTATTTGTGATGGCATAGAAACCAGTCCTAAAAATTATTAATTTTTGGTCCTTAAAATAACCAAATTTGGGCGGGGCAAACTTGCGCACTCCTAAAAAGTTAAAAGAAAAAACCATCTCTTCTTTCACGAAACCCATTTGCTCATTTGCTTTTGTTTTTTGTTTTCTTTTTCTAATAAAACTTTCTATGCCCTAATAGATGGGTTTCACTTGATTGAGACTCCATACCGGCATTGCATCGACAAACACTTCTTCCTCACTTCACTCTTGAAACCTCTGATACAACTTGCTCCCCCATGGACAGCCTCGAGATGATGTGCTCTACCATCGACAGCTGCTGTGAAGACGTTCCTCGCTAGAAAAGGACGAACATATTAGGGTTCTTGATTCCAATTATACACAAATCAGAGTGAAAGCAAGCATTTTGTGTAAGGTTTGAGATTTGAATTTCATTTTCTTATTTTTAATTAGTCATAAAACATAGGTTCGTTTTTCTCCTTGTATTTCCTTGTTCTTCTAGTCTTGCTTTTGTGTTTTGGAGACTCTGTAAACCTTTTCTGCATAATCGTTCTCACTTCTGTGTATCGAGCAATTTGGCTTATGGTTCTAGTAGTCAACCTCAGATTTCTGGTGTGTTTCTTTTTGTTGGATTAGGAGCTTATTGAGCAAATGGTTGTTGGTTGGTCCCATAATCTTCATGATCATTTAAGCTTTGTTTCCTAGGCTTTTCTCTTGGTGTTTTTGATAAGGGGCTCTATTTACGGTGGTTTTTCTGCTACATAAGGGCGCCATTATTTGATTGTTTCCTGCTGCGAATTGATTTCTTCTAGCCAATGATTGCTTTGTGTATCTGATGATGGGAATTTTTCTTCGGCCACTGTTCTTATTGTTTTGCCTACCACTCTGTTTTTATGGGTTTGTTGGTTTTTTCTATGTTCTGGTTCTCTTCAAGTTACTAGTTCTCTTCTTTGGTCTGGTGGATGGTCTGTTACTTTATTTTTGCTAGGGATGGTTGTTTTTATCATGTTCTATAGTAATTACCGTAGCTGAAATTGACCCAAACGTGGAACGTGTCACGTGTGTCATATGACGTGGCATGTCATGTCATCAATCCGGCAAAGGTCCTCGCGGAATCAGGTGAAGATGATTTTTTTGTAAAAATGTGATAAGTTCAGTGATATTTATGTCACAAAAAATAATTAGGTTACTTTTGGGTGATTTGACGAAAGTTTAGTGACCGTGGATGAAAATTATCCGAATTTATATTCATTATAGGAGGTGATGCATGGAATTAGTTGGAATAGTTTGAAACAGGACGTTGGTACAAACTCAACGACAAAGCGTGAATACATTGCAACTTCTGAAGTAGGTAACTGAACTAATACCGGTGCATAATATTGTTAATCCGACACATTTGTATCGTGAAAACAATAAAGTCGTCGTACAAAAAAAGAAACCACAGTCTTATCAAAAATCGCAACACTTTTTCAGATGCTACCATCTTACTGGGAAGATAATTAGTAAAAGTGATGTGAAGATTGAAAAAGTCCCGACGGACCAATATTATCCTAAATGTTAGTTATTAAATAACTACATCTACACATACAGATTTAAAATAAATAAACTGGCATGTTCTGCATCTAGTTGTAATAAAATAAATAAAGAAAACATCTGACTAATAGAAGTTCCAATTTATGTTAATTTGTTTGTTTTGTTCTTAAACACAGAACAATAGGCATCCAAACAATATGTTTTTCCTTTACTTTGTTTATATTCGATGTTAAATTTATTAACATCAATGAATAATTTTCAGATTTGGACACCAAATTAGTTATTTATATAACCATTTTGATGCAGCCTATTGCTTTCTTTGTTTTCATCAATGAATAATATATATTAATGTTTTTTCTTTTTGCCATAGTAAATTCTAAAAAGACAATCTCTTTTTCATGCTTTTGTTTGTCAAATAGCTAATTTTTCAAAGTGGTCAACCGTCAAAATAAGCATGCATACCCTGGCTCCTTTGGGTGGATTGGATTGCATACACTGCCTTTCAACAACCATTCATTGCATTCCAACCCATAACTTGGAAGAAAACAAATCCACCTACTCTTAAACTCCTCTATAGTCAAACTATCGGGTGCAGCTTTGAGGCTGACAGGCAATTTAATCAGTATATGCAAAATGTGGGGGCTGAATTTGGAATTTGGAAATTCCTGAATACATCGCAACTTCTGAAGCAGGTAACTGAACTAGTACCGGTGCATAGTATTGTTGATCCAACACATTTGTATTGTGATAACAATAAATTCGTTGCACAAAAAAATAAACCACATTCTTATCAAAAATCGCAACATTTTCTCAGATGCTACCATCTTATTGGGGAGATAATTAGTAAAAGTGATGTGAAGATTGAAAAAGTCCCGACAGATCAAAATGTGGACGACCCTCTCACTAAGCCATTGATGCAAAGCAAGTATGACTTGTAACACCCTCACACCTCTCAGGAGTATTCTGGGATGCTACCCGCTATAATCATATCGATATAGCTAATACAAGCTTTGCTACAACATTCATTCAAACTTTACCAAACACATATCATTAAATTCAAATCTTTATAACAATTACAGAGTTTTGATTACATACACACATTTCACTAAGTCTTAGCTGGATATACAATAAGAAATGTACAAAATGTACTACTTTCTAAGGTCTACACTACATCTTCGAGAGATCCTTCGTGATTGCCAAAGATCTAGCCTCCATAACGTCTTAAACTTTAAACCTATGCAAGCAATACATACGACTAAATTAATAATAATAATAATTCATTACGTATAACTAAGGATGCATTTACTTCATTACTAGAATCGTTCTTAAGCACACAAACAAATCAACTATTTATTTTGGTTCAACTACCTTCACTAGTCGTTAATTCCACTCTACTGGTCAGAACAAAATCACTTAAACTACTATACTATGTTATTCTTAACGTTGTCAATAACACTCAAAATATTCGTACAAGTCACTTCTTTATCAGGCCACTAACACTAAAGTACTTAACATTACATCTATCATTTGGTTCGAACTCGAAATTACACTACAAAAAAACTGCAAATTAGCGACGGAAAAATCCGTTGCTAATTAACTGTTTTTAGTCTAATTACCTGTTTTTCGTCGCTAATATGACTTAGCGACGCCGCGACGACAGTCGCTAATATATTATATTCGTCGCTAATTTTTTCCGTCGCTAAATTTATATTCCTAATTAGTCGCCGGTATTATAATAATAATATTTTGCGACTACAATATCCGTCACTAATTGCGTCGCCAATCCGTCGCGAAATTATAACATAATTTAATTTTTTATTTTGTATTTACCAATTTACTGCCAGTATAATCAACAAATTAATTTATTGTATGTAAAATCATAATTTATGATATATAATTTAATTTCTGTAAATAAAAATTCTCCAATACAATAATTTAAAAAATATAATATTACACATGTACATTAAATTGCATAATATTTAAAAAATTAAACGTAACAAAAAACACAAAAAACTAAATAATGTACTATTGCACTAGCAATTACAGAAGATCCAATATGTGTTTCCAAACAATTCTATGCTACACAATATTGATAGCTAAGGGCATGCCTAATTATACATACAGGTTGTTAGCTCCAACTATCTTTCTTTTAATCCAATAGCTCACGTCTAGTGATTTACCCATGCTTTCCTATTTTTATAGATTTATACAGTAAGAATATGCAAGCAACAAGGCACAAGCCTTTCTCTTCTAATAGAATTGAGTAGCAAACACGTTGTAGCTCTGAACACACTGTTTTCTGTAGGTTAATAAGGAATTTAATTAGATCACATCACTAGCAGTAAAATCAAAATACAGAAGAAAACGGTAGTAGATACAAGCAGCATGTATTGATGATATCTAATGTACGATTTGTGTGTCTTGTAGTCATCATCCATAAACAAATACCATTTTACAATAATAATGTTATTTAAAGAAAAAAAAATTATGACACAAGAAGAGAAGATGGCCAGCAGTTTTCCTCTAGGCATTCTAATGTCTTCACTCAATAAACTACACTAACAAGTTCTTGTAATATGCTGGAGAACGACAAGGCTGCTAATGAATGTTGGGCTGGTAAAAGGAGGCCTCAACTTGATACAAGACACTTGGTTGACATTCCAACTCTAAATTATAATGGCCTAATATGCTTTCAACTTATTCAGCTTATGGTTTGATAGTGAATACACAAGCCCCTCCACAATTTGATATTCAAACCACGCTTTATGGTTTGATAGTGTATACACAAGCCCCTCCATAAAAGAAGTTGCATTCCTAATCATCTATGATCATCAATTGCAAAGAGAAATTATGCAAAAATATTATCTGTGATAATGAAAAGTAATCTAAGGTTTAAGCAATCAACAAATAAAGAAGAGAGACAGATAGAAACACACACACAGAGAGAGAGAGAGGGAGAGAAGGGATTATTATAATAGTCTAAGAACTACCTATTGCACATATTCTTCAATACTGGTAGCCTCAGCAGGAAATACATCCTCAAATGTTGTCTACAAAGAATTGTAGAGAAACAAAGTAAGCAAAACAAAAGATGTAATGCAAATGTATGAGTTTAAAACACAATTGCTTCAAAGAACAAACGACGAGAACCATCAGAGGAAAAGAAATTAAGAATAAAGGATTAAACACAGCAAACTACTCTGTTACTTAGATATTAAATGAAAATTATAATCAAAAGCAAGTTAAACACAACTGCAGTTGCAGAGGAAGCATAAGTTGGTCTGATTAGCAAACAATGAACCTCTCATTCAAAAAAAAAAGATAAAATAGATTCAAAACTGCAATACATTTTAACATTTGTACCTGAGTGTCTAATTTACTTCATGGTTATTCAAGATCAAAAGAAACTTATTAAAGGAAAATCATGTTAAGAAATAATCGACAATCTACAAACCTATACTTAATGAGGCAATGTTACATACATCAACTACAACGAGAGCAAACCTTTACCTTCAATTCAAAAGACTTAAGATCTCGAGTAAGCTGCTCAGCATTAATTCCTTCACATGCAAAAAGCCTATGAATGCAGAAAAAAACCAAGATCTCGAGTAAGCTGCTCAGCATTAATTCCCTCGAGTAAGCTTCCAGTAATCAGCAATATGAAATTTACGAGTAAATTAAACAGTCACCAAGGGAATTTGAGAAATGAAATCATAAAAGGCGCCTTGTTGCAACAATAGATTAAGAAGGGGCCTCAGTTTTTAAGGTTTTTGACTTGAGCTTCTTGGACAATGCTTCTAACTAATCTAGGTTCCTTTGAAACCAACATATATAAAAATATCATCAGGATACCGTCAAAAGCATAAAGGAGAAGTAAAGCTAGGAATTATTCAGTAAACAGTGGAAGAAACCCAAAATCCATACGATTAAATAATGGACTTAAAGAGAAAAACCAAAATGAATCGACCTAACATGAATTAGATAAATCAAATATATGCATTTCAGAATCAGGCTGTAAAGTACAACCAATTTGGTAATCAAAAAGACACCAGAATGCAATAGCAGAAATGTTTTGTACAGTTACTTCCACATTTACTAGGTGGAAAGTCATTCAATTGTTTTTTATACGCTTGTTCAACAATGAAAATAGATGAAACAAGATTCAACTGTTCAATTGTTCAGGTAACTGACTTTTGCTTAAACAGTGGCAATATCTAACCTACAATAAACAGTATATTTTCTATGCATTTACTAATGCGAGAGATTGAAACCTATTATTGTTGAACAAAATAATTAAATTTAACTTCCTAACATAGATGAGAACCAGAAACTTAAGCATGCTGACTAGAAAATAATAGAAATTTAACTTCCTAACATAGATGAGAACCAGAAACTCATAAGTACAGAAATGGTGTAGATATTTACGAATCATGGCTATTTGGCTGAGATGAGTGCATATGATTTATTTCAGCAATATTTAATAACTATAATGTGAACGTTTGATTGTGATAATTTATTCAAGAATGTGGCAGCTACGTGCCTATAGCAATTAGCCATGTTCTCACACTCGCGGGCAAGATAGAAAAAAGCAAAAAGACCCATTTCAAATATCCTTTTGCGGGTCTTAAATCACATGGAAGTCTACAATTTCGGGTTGAAATGATAAGTTTAACGCTTCGAGCCAGACTCTTTATTTTTATTAAGATGAATATCTAAATAAAAGCCTCAATAAGAGCAGTTCTTATTGGCAATGGTTGACGTCTAAAAATGTGCATCTCCATCGAAACCAGCTCTCATCGTACAAAAATCTCTTCCTTTGTAGTTCATCAATAAGAAATTCAGAATTCACGACCCATAACTGATTTCTTGTAGTTGTAGATCAGATCAGTATACAACAGCTACAGGAGCACGTGCCATAATATAACCTACTAAAAATAATTTCTCAATTGAAAATGTAAACACAATCAAAGATACTGATACTGGACTGGATCCCAACCAACTCAGGTGTACACGTTTTGTTTTTCCTTCAGAATTGGGCATCACAACAGAAAGAAAGACTAACAAATTGGTGAAACTGTAACATCTTCTGTTGTCACTCACAAATGAGATAAGTCTCAATAGTCAATATAAAAGATTTATTTCCTCTTATAGAATTACCAATTGCATATTTTCTATCTAATAATTTCACTACATTGGATACATTGATTATGAGGTTTCGCAATGGTCCTATATGCATACAATACATATAGAGTTGTCTTCTTCATCTTTAGTGGTGGGGTTCAGAGAGAAGACAATGCAACTCCCATCAAATAGGATGGATAACTTATTGGATTGCTTTGTATTTTTAATATATACTTGTATATTAAATTCTGCCAATAATAATAATAATAATAATAATAAAGAAAAAAAGAAAATAAAAGGAGAAGAGATCCATCAATTTCAAAGTTATCCAATTTAGAATTCATTCTATTATTTTTTATAAAATGGCAAGAACGGCAAAGCTAAATTCTTCATTAAACCAGAAATTTAACTTCCTAACATAGATGAGAACCAGAAACTCATTTTTACAACTTGCTGACCAGCTCCGCATATAATAAATAACAACTGCCATTTGCTAATGACTTCAGTATAATGACCCAGTAACTGTAAATCATCTAGAACCATTCAGAATATTGAAATTGAAAAGCTTCCCCCTAACTAGTAAATATCACAATCCTAAATTGGAATAATACTCATAGGAAAGGCAGTGTTTTGTACCAAATCTGCAGAGTGTATAAACCTACAAAGTATAACATAATCTAGATATAACTAAGAGCAAATTAATGTGAATCTTGGAGGTTTAAACATCCAGGAACATCAAGAAGACATCTTGTACCTCCAGCAGAATATGAAGATCCAAAATTACCTCTAGATATTACCCGTCCTATTACCATGTTAAAACTGACTCTAGATATTACACAAAAGCAATGCAAGTCAGCATTTCACTGCAGTAACTACATTAGCAGAAGAAAAATGGATAGAGTAGCCAACCTGAAGAAACAATGGATAGAGTTACTGTTGCCTGTTTTGCAGAAGAAACCAAACCCTATCCAGTCAGGTGCAAAGCAGTGGAATCCAGCATCTGATAACTATACAAGAACAAAAAGCCATAAAAAGGAAAATCATACCACTGAAAAAATGATAATCAATATTCGGAGAAAGGAAGCTTAAAACCCTAACAAATCAAATTAAGACCCTATTATCCAGAATCCTCATTTAAAACCCTAACAAAGTTCGGAGAAAGGAAGCTTAAAACCAAAAGGAAACAGTTAAAAAAAATAAAAACTTACAGAAATTTAGAGGTAATTTTGGATCTTGCGAAAGGCGTTTGGATGAAGGGAAATCTAAAGGGGAAATGGCGGAGAAGAGAAGGAGAGTGCAGGCTCTGACCGGGGTGCCGTTTGCGCCGACAGGGGTAGGGCGGCCGCCGTGGCCTCTAATCGACGCTGTCTCTCTTCGGTCTCCCCCTCTCGATCTTCCCTCTCGACCTGTTCTCCCTTTCCCGTTTCTCTATTTCTTTTCTTTCTTGTTTAATATTTGTTCCTTTCTTTTCTTCCTAAATCCTAGATGTCTACATTCAATGTATCTAAAAAATATCAATTATTACATTTTAGCCCCCTAACATTCCTTTAAATACTCAAACTATTTAATTATTATTATTATTTAG
The DNA here is from genome assembly GCA_037975025.1 of Excoecaria agallocha. Taxonomy (NCBI): domain Eukaryota; kingdom Viridiplantae; phylum Streptophyta; class Magnoliopsida; order Malpighiales; family Euphorbiaceae; genus Excoecaria; species Excoecaria agallocha. The sequence continues at coordinate 13,329 of JBBPFJ010000271.1, forward strand.
TTTTATTGATTTTACATTAAAATATCGGGTTATAAGAGATTTTGATTCAATTTCATTAATTATTTATTCGAAAACAATAAGCATCCCAATAATAATGTAAAATATTAATTTTAATTCTTTTTTTATTCACATTTGCAAATATAATTAGTCAATATGATGAAAATTGATAGTAAATAAATATTTTTTTCTCTAAGAAAACATTTAAATTAAACAATAGAGTTTGATTTCGATATCGAACAAAGTTTCAGTTAAATCTAGCAAACTGATCCAAAATTAACAACAAGAAGTTTTGAATGTACTCACCAAAAATCAAGCCAATCTAATGGTAAATAATTCTTCGATCGTATTCACATACCAAATTGGTCATTATGTAAAAAATCTAGAAAATAGACTCTTTTTTGCAGCAAAAACTGAACTTACAGATCTTAAAAACTAATCTTCACCGTCCAAAATTAACAACAAGGAGTTTCAAATGTACTCACCAAATATCAGGCCAATCTAATGGTAAATGATTTTTCGATTATCTTCGTATTCAAAACTGGTCATTACATAAAAAATTCAAAAAACAGCCTTTATTTTGCAACAAAAACTGAACTTACAGACCTTAAAAACTAATCTTCACCGTTCAAAATTAACAACAAGGAGTTCTAAATGTACTCACCAAAAATTAGGCCAATCTAACGGCAAATGGTTTTTCGATTGTCTTTGTATACAAAACTGGTCATTAAGTTAAAAATCCAGAAATAACCTATTTTTTTGCAACAAAAACCGAACTCACAGACCTTAAAAACTAATCTTCATCATTCAAAATTAACAACAAGGAGTTTCGAACGTACTCAACAAAAATTAGGCCAATCTAACGGCAAATGATTTTTCGATCGTCTTCACATACAAAATTGATCATTATGTAAAAAAATCCATAAAACAACCTCTTTTTTGCAACAAAAACTGAACTTACAGATCTTAAAAACTAATCTTCACTGTCCAAAATTAACAACAAAGAGTTTTGAACATACTCACCAAAAATCAGGCCAATCTAACGGCAAATGATTTTTCGATCGTTTTCGTATACAAAACTGGTAATTACGTAAAAAATCCAAAAAACAGCCTCTTTTTTGCAACAAAAATTAAACATACAGACCTTAAAAACTAATCTTTACCATTTAAAATTAACAACAAGGAGTTTCGAACGTACTCACCAAAAATCAGGCCGATCTAACGGCAAATACTTAACCGTTGAATCTTTACTTACACTATTCCGTATAAAAGCTGTTCAATTTGTGTGTGTGATATATATATATATATATATATATATTAAAAAATTTATTCATTTAGAAAAATAATAGAAATTAAATTGAATAAATTAAATTAGAAAATTTATTCATTTTGACTTGTATGAGTTTAAGTCTTGGATTGAACTCTATTGTCTTATTCAACTAAATAATAAATTAAGCTTAAAACCATATACACATTGAATTGAAACGGTGGAGAGATGTGAGGAAATAGAAAATGTTATTTTTATATGTAGGGTAAATTTTTGAAATTACTAAAATGTCCCTACCAAATTTCATCATTTTGTCCTTATATTCAAAGATAATTTTATAAATACATATTTTAAATTTTTTAATAATTTAAAATTTGCTCAAAATTTTAACAAAATAAAAATAAATTATAAATTTTTCATAATCATTTTAAATGAAATAATAAACTTTATAATATTATTATATAAATATTTATATTTATTATTTTTCATAATATGACTATATAATACTTATAACAATTACTTTATTATTATTATTAAAATATAATTTTTTTAAATAAATAAGTTTATATTTGGGGATAATTGATAAAAAAATCAATATAATTCCTAATAATTTAATATTTGATTTAAATTTTATAAAATAAAAATTAATTACAATTTTTTTTATTATTATTTTAAATGAGATAATAAATTTTATATTACTATTTTATAAATATTGACTTTTATTAATTTTCATAATGTGATAATACAATAATTATAACAAGTAGTTTATTATTATCAAAAATATAAATTTATTAAATAAATAATTTAAATTTTGAAATAATTGATAAAAAATTATTACCAAATTATAATATAATTTACAAATTTTTGTTTCAAAATAAAATATCAATTTCATATGATCTATATCAAAAATACATGAAATAGTAAAAACTGTTTTTATTTTATTTGCGACGGATTAGCGATAACATAGTTTTGTCGCTAATATTTTTAACTGAGATCTAATACAATTAGCGACAAATATTTTCGTCGCTAAATCGTCTCAAAAAGTAGCGCGGTTTTTTCCCTCCAAAATTAGCGACTAAAATATTCGTCGCTAAATTTTCTAGTACTAATTTTCAAAATAAAAAATTAAAAAAATCGCGACGGTTATTTCGTCGCTAATTCCATCGCAAAACACTGCGCACAATTTTCCCGCCAATAATTAGCGAATGTTTATTAATTTCGTCGCAAAAAATAAAAAATAACCTTTCCAAGACTGAATTGTAAATCCGTCGCTAAATTTGCAACAAAAATATGGTCGTCGCTAATTGACAGTTTTTTGTAGTGTTAGTATTCCAAACATCTTATGTATCCCAAAATCGAGAATCATATCAGAACCACGTAATTCTAAACATATACTTATACTCTATATTTAACTAACAGGTAATACACACATCAACCACACACTTCACAACTCATCCACCACTTAAGCATATGTCATTAACATCATTGTACACTCAATTTTACATATACAATAACTACGTTACATATATGCAAACTATATACAATCATTAGTTTTAACAATAATATCCGTGAATAAGTTAATAATATTCTAAATCATGCCCATCTCTAACACTACCTTAATTTCATCATAATCACTTTTGCAGCTTTAACTCAGTATAGGCATGGACATTTGGGAACACTAGATACCGTATATGTATCAAATCATTAAACACCGTTAAGGAGCCAATCACTAGATACCCGAAGGCATCAAATCACTAGAAACCAAAAGGTGCCAATAACTAAATACCAAAAGGTACTAATTCACTAGACACCAAAAGGTGCCAATCACTGGATACCCGAAGGCATCAAATCACTATCCCACATATGTCTATGTCCATATCTAACTCAGACCCTAAATGAAAGTTTCTTTCACGCATTACTTTGTTACACTAGTCACTTATGTGTGTACTGTGCGCTTTATTCATACGTTCGGGTATGTCATGTAATTAGACTTTATTATAGCTACTTACCAGCATATACACTTATGGTCACTTATTAACTTAATATACATTTCATTCATCTTACAATAATCATCATTCTAATATGTATCATGTGTAACATATAATGATATTTAATATATATCACTATTCATATAATACTTCTGCCCAATAACACTTAAACATTCAAGATATAGTTCATTAATATAAGCATTGAGGTAAGATATATTAAAAACCTTGTAATATTCATTATTCACCTTATATATCTTTATTAAAATTTATACTTTAATGTTAAATCACTCATTTCATGTTCATTACCATATATACTAACCCCAAATATATGTTTGTAAGGTTTCATAAGTATCCGAGAAAATTTGGATACAATTCGATGACATTTCAGACCTAAAAATCAAGTATGAAATGAAACAGGGAAGGTACACGGCAGAGAATAATTAGTCTTAGCCATGTACAATGGTCTTAATTGGTACAAAAGGATGCATACAATAGAGACAAAATAGTTTCTGTAGTGTGCACTATTCTGCTCCCAAAATATTGTAGATAGATTTTTAGGTTCAATTTGTTCACTAATTTTAACCTAGAAAATGTTATTTTTTAGAAAAACTTTCTCTTGAAATTTGTTCCTCTATATGTATAGTTTTCAAAACATTAAAAATCATTCCATTTGACCTTCTAAATCTCAAGATATTCATAAAAGAATGAAAGCTACTCCAGATGATAGGAGAACGATGATCATTCAAATTTAAGCTATGTTATGAAGGCTTTGGAGGTGGAACTAGGTTTCGGTTTCTCCTACGAAGTTGTAGATATATGTCTTATCATTTATCTCTAACTAGAATCACTTCATTTAGACATATATGGAACAAGTTATGGCTTTTACACTAAAAATAGTTTTGGGGAACTTATAGTAGAATTCTACTAACTCAATAATCAAAGTTAAATCAAGCTTCACACATAAAATTGACCCTCAATTCCGACTTCCATCAACATCATCATACCATAATTCTTTTATATACTTTCAATTCCGGCTTCCATCAACATCATCATACCATAATTCATTCATGTACATACTCAAATCATATGTGACCTACACAAAGAGGGGTAAGGGTTCTCATACCTCATTTAAAGTCTCCCTCTCTATTTTCTTACTCTTGATCTCTTTTTAACATTAATCTAGCATGATTCTCCAATTATCTCATCACAAACAGCATTTCATGGTCAATTAACTATCAAATACTCAACTAGTATACATACTAGAGGAGATTAAAAGGGAAGGATTAGTTCTTACCTTTTTATATTTTTGTTTTATGCTGTAAATCCTTTTCAAATCTTTAGTCTTTTCTCTAACCAAGAACCCAATTTTAGGAAGCTTAAGAGCAAGCAAAGAATGGGAGAATTGGAAGAGAAAAAATTGAAACTCTTCTTTTTAAAAGTGGCCGGCTCCTCTCTAAAGGTAAAAAAATCTGCCTTAATCAAACACTTAGCCCATTCTAGAAGGCTAGATGTGTAACACCCCAAATAATATAATTTTATTAAATTAAGATCCATTTTAGGACAACTAAATAATATATAAATAAACAATGTGATAATAAAATGAGGTCTAAAAATAATAATGTAAATTAAATAAGAAATTAAAAAAATAGAATGGGTTTCAAATTGAATTCAATTAGGACCCAAGTGTATAGAGATATGAGAAGTGATTTAAAGGAAGATAAAGAGGGATTTAAAAAGAAATAAGGAAGGATCAAGGTGGAAATTAGCACAAAAAAATCCGCCCAACCCCAAGTAAAACTACGTCTTTTTGCCCATTCTTTTCCTCTTTCTTTTTTTTCTCTTCCTTTTATCTCCCCCCCACATCTTGCCATCTCCATTTTCTTGATCCCTTTTTTCTCCCCAACGATCGACCTTCAAGCCTCTATTCGCCGTTCATTTGCCCCGTCAACTGCCGTCGGTAGCGGCTCATCCCTCCCTCTTCACACGACATTGACACCAATAGTCTTTTCTTTTTTTTCTTCTTATTTTTTGCATTTTTAGATTGGATTTGTCCATCGCCCTCTCTTGCGCTACCACCCACCAAAACTTGACCGGCGTTTATCTCCATGAACGGTGGCCAAAGGTACAACAATAACCCTTTTAAGATCTAAAAGCTAAGAAAATGACACTAAGAAGAAATTTGGGATTTAGGAATTTAAATTTAAATTTCTTATATTTTTATTATTTTTTTGAGAAATTAACATTAAATTAAGTTAAATTTCATGCTTGTTAGTTAATTTTTTCCTAAATTTGTATATATTATTTTGATTTGAGACATTGGGTTTAAATTGATAAATATGTTTATTGAGGAAGAGGATAATTTGAAGAAGAAAGAGAAGGGAAAAGAAATAGAAGATCTAGCTTGATTATTGAGGAGTATTTTTGGAAGATTGAAGCTTGATTTTGCCATCAAAAGAGGTTTGCAACCACTAAATTTACCTTTTCCTAAATTTTAATCGTTTATGCTTAACATATAAACCATAGTATGATAAAGTTTTAATAGATTTAAATTAAGATTTATAAAATTAGGATATATTTGAAATTACTGAAGTGTTTCAATGATGGAAAAATGTCTTGGTTGTGATTTCTTTTCTTCTGTGATTATAATTAGAGGTACATGTTATTAGAATGGAAATAAGCATGTTGATGTAAGAATTATGTTGTGAAAATATATGCACACATGGACCTTTTTTTGAAATGTGATGTATTTAGTTGATTTTTTGATATTACTCATATTTGGAGTAATTTGATAAGTAAGTATTAAAACTTATGATTTGAATGTACATAATTGTGAGGCCATAGGAAATGAAAATTTTGTGGTGGGCCGAATTCCTTACTTTAGGGAGACTTGATGATCAAACTCATTATTACATATATGTACACAAATATGAAGTGAAAATATTAAATGCCATCATAAGTAAATAGAAGAGATAGAAGACAAATAAAAAGAGTAGTAAGTTATGAGTTTTATGTTTTATTGTATCGGAGTAGATTTATAAACACAGCCTTATAAGTAATGGAGTTGATTTTTTTTAAATATGCCAGTTAGTATACATATTATGAGGTGTTAAATAAAACTTCGAACATAATATCTTAATGCCCTTATTAAATCATGGAAAAATTATGAATGGATTAAAATTGGCCTGCTATAGGGATGCACTCATCGTTGAAAAGCTAAATAATGGCACATTATCACTACAAAAAAACTGCCAATTAGCAACTAAAATTAGTGTCGGCATCATTTTCGTCGCAAATTTCGCGACGAATTCGCGACTGTTTTACAATTCCATTGTGGGGAGGATATTTTCTATTTTTGCGACGAATTAGCGACGGAATGAATAAACAGTCGCTAATTATTGGCGGGAAGTATACGCGCTATGTTTTGCGACAGAATTAGTGACAAAAATTTCCGTCGCTAAATTTTATAATTTTTTATTCATGAAATTAGTTCCAGAAAATTTAGCGACGATAATTTTAGTCGCTAATTTTCGAGGAAAATTATAGCGCTTTTTTTTGCGAAGGTTTAGCGACTGGAGAAAAATTTGTTACAGTAAAACAATTAGCGACGATATATTAGTCGCTAATCCGTCGCAAATAAATTAAAAAATGATTTTTTTTAATTTCACTCACATGATTTATTTATAGTTTCAAGTAATTTTAACATAGATCATATGAAATCAATATTTTATTTTGTAACTAAAAATTATAAATTATTTTACAATTTGATAATAATTTTTTTATCAATTATACCAAAATCTAAAGTTATTTATTAAGAAAATTTACATTTTTAATAATAATAATAAATTAATTATTACAATTATTATATATTTGCGTGTTCAAGATTAATAAAAATAAATATTTATAAAATAGTAATATAAAATTTATTATTTCATTTAAAATAATAATAAAAAATTTTGTAATTTATTTTTATTTTATAAAATATAAATCAAATATTAAATTATTAAGATTTTTTTTATTTCTTTATCAATTATCCCCAAATATAAATTTATTTATTTAAAAAATTTAAATTTTTAGTAATAATAATAAAGTATTTGTTATAATTATTATATAGTCATATTATGACAAATAATAAATATAAATATTTATATAATAATAATATAAAATTTATTATTTCATTTAAAATGAATATAAAAAATTTATAATTTATTTTTATTTTGTTAAAATTTTGAGAAATTTTTAAATTATTAAAAATTTTAGTTATATATATTTATAATATTATCATTGAATACAAGAATAAAATGATAATATGACCATTTCAATACCCATTTGGATTTGATAATAATTTGAATAACAATAACGATAATCAAAAGCCTTTAACACTAATAAAGAAGAAAACAATAATTGCAGTGAGATTTGAGCCTAACAATACTTTTAAAATTTTTTTTTTTAATCTTTAAACTCGACTCAAGCCTACATAAATAAAAGACAGGTCAATTGAAAGCTCATTGCAGCTTAATGAAAAATTATTTAAATAAAAAAATTTTAATGTGTTATATTATATAAATTTGTTAAATATAACATAAAAATATCTAATATGCTATAACAAACATATAGCGGTGTTTATTCCGATGCCCTCCACTGCATCCAAATCGCCGGCAACAGATAGATCGGCGGAAGGGAACGATCAGCAATTTAGGCGGTTTCCGACTAAACGGCGACTTGGACGGGCGCGTGGTCACAGGAAGCAAGGTCCGGAGGCTTGGATCTACACGGCGGCAGTGGCGGTGTGCCTCCGACGAAGCTCCGGCAAGCACACCAATGAACAAAAATGAAGAAAAACGCAGAAATATCATCTTATTTGGTATGTGATTACCAAATTGTTACTGTCCTATTTGAGTATTTTGTGTAGCTGCTGTTCTCCTTCAGTTTGGCGATTTCTGTTGCTTCAGTCTCTTTTCTTTGCTCCTGGTGTTGTCTTGTTTAGGTTTTCTTGCTTGTGGCTTTAGGCTTGTTTTTTCCTTGGTGATGTGAACCTTGAGCTGGCTGAGCTGTTGCTTTGTGGTTTTTGTGCTTCTTCTCTTCTTTTAATAATTAAAGCAGCTTATAAAAAAAAAAGGAAGGTTGCTGAACAGAAATAAGCGTGTTTATGAATTTTGGAAAGGAAATAATGTAATGGCCTAATATGCTATCATTGGTTCTTGTTTTTGTTCATTTCCAATCTTAATAAATGTTTGGTTCATCTGGGTTTGTTCTAGATTTGCTTTAGTAGCCGTGGAATTTGTGGGTTTTGTTTGAATTTTGGTTTCCTTTGTGGTTTGGTTGATTTAGTGGTTTTGTTTGAATTTTGGTTTTCTTCAATCAAAGTTTGAATTCGATAATATTTTTTTTCATTTTAAATGTCATTTTTCAAGAGATAAATGTAAAAGAACCGGAATCTAATAGGCTTTTAGGATGTCGAAAGTTGCTGATTAAAAAACTGTACTCTAACAATTATTTAACTTATCTTTGGCCACAAAATGAACCGGCCCTCAATTTATTTATCCCAATTGATTGAATAAAATTATTTCATTTAATTATAATGCATTGACGATGATCATAAATTATATTTATTATGGACCTCTCATTGCAAAATAAACTAATATTACTTTAATTTGCAACTTGACAAACAAATTCTCTCAGTTAATTAATTAGTGAATTAACAAATTTTGTTGGAACCCTTAATCCTTATCCATTGCCACAAAAGCATTGTTAATCTGTGGGACACGTGCTACTCGAAGCTAACATGTCAAGTTGAGTCAGACAAGCATATACGTGACTGTATTTTTCTGCTGACTATATCTCGTTTGATTGGTGAACAATTTTTTAATTATTTTTTATTCAAAAGAGAAAACCCTAGCCACTTGTTTCGTTTAAATTAAACATACCATGCGCATTATAAATTTATAGTATGTTTAATTAAGTTATATTGGTCATAAGACATCATAATTTATTCGTAATGCGAATTGGTAGACATTGATCTCTTGGACACGAGGTTTGGCAAGGTCTGTATGAGTTTGTGTTTTTGCTGAGTATGTTTTTCTATAGTTTTGATTATTATTATTTAAAAAACAAATCTCTTTTTTATTTGACATCTTATGAAATTTAAGAGAATATAAATGTATTTATGGGATACAGCTGGTGAGTAAATTTTACTAATTTTCTGAGTTAAATGGTGATGAATTATGGAAAAAAGGGAAAAAAATTCATATCAAAGTTTTTGTGAATTTCAGGGCAGGAAGATTATAACAGGCTGAGGCCACTGAGTTACAGAGGAGCTGATGTGTTTTTATTGGCTTTTTCTCTCATTAGCAAGGCTAGTTTCGAGAATATACACAAAAAGGTCTTCCTTTTCATTCCTTTTGAAATACTTATTTAGATGGAATTTATAAAATTATGAACCAAATTAATGTTAAATTTCCATTTACAGAAGATGATTATTATTTTTAATCATTGATTTAATCTATAAATCGGTGTAGGCAAGAACATATATATTGTTTTATGATTGACACCTAGTGGTTAATTCCTGGCAGTGGATCCCTGAGCTAAGACATTATGCTCCAAACGTGCCCATTGTGCTTGTTGGGACCAAACTTGGTAAGTAATTTAACCTTTAATTATTGAATTATTGTGTCAGCTTAATTAACAGGGATTGACATAAATTTGAGCATAATTGCAGATTTGAGAGAAGACAAGCAGTACTTGATAGATCATCCCGGAGCAACACCCATAACAACAGCTCAGGTATGTAACCAAACTACATTGAATTAGTAAATCAACAAACATTTTCTAGCAAGAAGCTTAATCTAGTCATTAATGACGCCAAGTACAAACATTCATCCACATTTTTTTTATATATTAGACCTCATTTTATATGTTGATAATGGCATCTTTGTCACTCAGGTAACATGCCTTCGCATATTTTTCTAAATAAATCAGTCAAAAACTGTTATGTACAGAAAAAAATAAAAAATAATTATATTTTCGCATATATTATAATTTTTAATTGGCTGATTCAACATGAATCTTGGATATTATCATTTTTATAATGGAATGTGTACTCAAGCCTGCTTTCACCACCCTTTATTATCATCCAATCTTTTGTTTACATAGCATTTTCATGTCAACACTACTACATTATTTACCTGCAACCAGGAAGTATATACTAATACATTATTGATAAAAATATTTGTAGTGAGAAGAGAGAGATTAGAGCGTTTATATAGAAAATTTCTAACTCTTTATACAGTATTCTCTATCTATCATTAATGGTTTCGGCTATAAATGTCCGGTAATGGTTCTAATAAATGGTCACTAATGGTTTGCAATGTCCAGAAAGAAATAGTGATTTGTTAATTCAGTTATCAATTATTATTTTGCAATTTTATTAATATGGGATTTTTCACATGCAGCATTGGAAGTCCAGCGGGAGAATCGGAAGAAGATGGAGTGGAAAATGTAACCTTAACAAATGTATTGAGGTCAGTGGATGAAATTGCTAGATCAGAAGGTAGTCCTTTGATTTGCTGCTAGCAAAATGGGCGTAATTTTTCAATCTCACTTCAGATCATGTAATCTCACTTCGGGTTTATTATTGTATTTAGATGACATTGTCTGTGTTATTTAGGATGATATTATTAGTATTTTTTGTACTCTTTAAGAGATTGATAACATTTTGTACAATTTCAATTACTTTTATATATGTGTTTTGGAATACATTATGCTTTGGAATAAATATATGTGTACGTGTGCTGTTATTATTGTATACGGGATGAAAATTAATAAATACGGCAAAAAAAATTTTAATTAAGCTATAATTTAGCGACGGATTCTTGACAACTAACTGTCACTAATATGTAAAAATAAGACTAATTTTATCGTCGCTAAAATTTAGAGATGGGAGTTTTTTTGCGACCAAATGTCGTTATTGATACAATAATAATTATTGACGGATTCGCGACGAAAACAATAGTCGCTAAAAATTATTATAATATCAGTGACTAATTATGAAAATAAATTAGCGACGGAATTTTTCGTCGCTAATTAGCGACTGATTTGGGATTCCGTCGCTAGTACATTTGCGACTGGACTTTTAGCGACTATTCGTCGCGGCGTCGCTAATTTAATTTAGTGACGAAATATTGATAATTGACAATTTTTTTGTAGCGTATAGTCTGGATTCATGATTAGCTATCAGGTGTAAAAATGACAGTGTCAGGTTTCGATCCCTTTTTACATCAAAATTGGAGTGCAGTGTCAGATCTCGACCATTCAAATTCAAAATTGACTTTATAAAGGAGTGCAGTGTTAGATTTTGACCACTCCAACTCAAAATTGGCTTTATAAAGAAGTGCAGTATCAGGTTTCGACCACTCTAATCCAAATAGAACAAAGAGGGACTCAGTCCCGCGTATCCGTCGGATAATTTCCTACGGATTACTATGGGCAAGGAAATATTATCTTTAAAAATGAATTAAGTGACACGTAATAATAATAATAATAATAATAATAATAATAATAATAATAATAATAATAATAATAATAATAATAATAATAATGATAATAATTGTTATTTATATATTAATATCTTTGTGATCTTAGTGGGATTCACCATATGTAATTACATGAATAATTAACCTGTAAAATTAGTTTTATTCTTAGAGATAAGGGCAATTAGCTAACAATCTTAAAATTATGTATATATTGTTCTATTAAATATAAATTTGATGATTTCTATCTTTTTGTAATAAAATATTATTTTTTATGGAAAAGTAAAATTAGTGGTAACCAGTAAGCATTTTGCTTAGCGCGTAGAATTTTTATTTTTGCATGTAGGTATACAGAAATTTTGAGAAAATAGCAAATCGGAGATCTACTAGCTAGGAAGTGAGGAGCAATTCTTCTACTTCATAATGGATACTTGGCTTAGAAGTTTGTTTTGACATTTTGGAGATTTATATATTCATGAAACTATAGATCATGGCTTCCTAGTTGATGATTTTTGTATTGAAGAAATGGTTGACGATATTTCTTATGGAAGTGAAGTTTATAATTTAAAATGCTTAATTTCTTTTATATTGTGGATGTTTTTATTGCTATATTGTGATGGACTAAGGAGGCTGGGATATAGATTAAGTATTATTTGGATGTTGATGAAGTTGAGGATTGTATTGGATATTACAGAAGTGCAATTTATCTTTTGTGAGCTGGGTGGATCGATAGAGAGCCGTATAGGAAAAACTCTGTCTATTTTTTTGTAAAAATATTGGGAGTTATAAAATTTAGTATGAATAGTGATACATAAGATAAATTTGATTTTAGATTTTTAGATGGTGTAACATTCGATATTTGGTCCATTTATCGGGTCGGGTATTAGGCATTACAAGATGGCCAAATCTCATTGGTCAAAATTTTCAAGTCCTTGATAAGTATCCTTTTCAATACCTCTCTAAATTTTATTCCTAATTCCCTTAATTTAGGATTAATTACATCTGTGGTAATCGAATTTTGCGAATTATAACCAAATGGTCATAAAAAAATAATTTATAACACAAAAATCATCAAAATTCTATTTTACTTCAATTAAAGTAAAAATAATTTGAAAATTAATTTTTTATGTTACCAAAGTGACAATTAAGCATGGCATATATGATTGTCATGTCATTTTAACACCAATTAACTCTACAAATAGATCATAATTAGTTATTTGATTTTTATTTTTATTTTTTGTACACATCATTTTCTTATATTTACATGATGATGTGAAATTTTTTTCATCTGGTGGGTCAACTTATAAAGGTTATTGATCCTAAAATGACGTTGTCATCATACGTGGCATGCTTAATTGTCATTTCAATGATATAAAAAATTGATTTTCAAGTAATTTTTACTTTAATTGAAATAAAATAAAATTTTGATGATTTTTGTGTTATAAATTAATTTATTATGACCATTTGGTTATAAGTCAAAAAATTTGATGAGCACGGACGTAATTAACTCCTTAATTTACCATTTATTCTTTCAATTTAGTCTTTCCTCTAATGCATAAATCACTAATTACTCAATTACTTACATGCTCCTACAATAGCTTAAATATCAAATACGTCCCAAAATAAGCAATTAAAGTTCTTTCACTTTAAAACCCATAGAATCACTTACTTTAATTCTTCTAGGGTAAATTTTGAAGCCTTACATGACTAACTTGTGCTTATGCCCATAGCATTTAGCTGTTTAATTTGTAAAATAAATACAAGTTTGAGTGGTAAAACTTTACACTTAAAATTCAGATATTAAATGCATTTTAATTCATAAGTTCAGGTGTGATGGATTAAGCCAAAAAAGATTATTGTTATCATTTGTAAAAATTGTAAGTATTAAAATAAATAAAATCAGAAAATCGTTTCATATATTTAAGCCGCAAAATGGTTTTGATTCACGATTTTATAAGCGGTATGTTTGGTTTTAAAATAAATAAAAATTAAAAAAATATATCTTTTACCATCAACCATATCTATTAATATTGATTGATTTAAGTGATTTATCACCTATTTTCCTTAATTGAATTAAGTTTTCGGTTCGAATTTTGTGAATACCAAAAATTTAATATTGGAAGAATTTTACACTTATAGTAGACCAATTTAGTTTGATATAAAACAACATTACAGGCCAACTAATTTTATAAGTAAAATCTGAAAACCATTAGTATGGTTTTTTAGTAACCAAACTACTTTTTGGGTCATTTCTTCTTAGATTTTTAGTTTAAAACAATACTCAAATAACCCTATCAGAATTAGAAAGCCGAGCTAGCATGCCAACCAGCAAAAAACATATTTGTAAAATTAGTATTGTGAGCTTAATTAAACTAATCAGATATTTTTAATTTCAAATTGAAACTTGCAAAAAAAGATACTGACTGAAATGATGGGTTTATTCACAGCTAGCATGTTTACTTATTTTGATATAAGTAGTATTTATTTTTAATTCTTAGTTAAAAATCAATTATATATATATACTAAACCACCATTTCTTTAAATGTTACTGAAAACAAGGTAATAACAGCAGAAAATCCGTCTAACCAAATGCCCAAAAAATCTCAAAACTCCTCTAGTTATTGCCTTGTGTATGCTCCTTCTAAAAGCACCATCACAATTAAGAGTTAAGAACTCATTAGAAGTTGGTTCCCAACCCACCATAATCTCCTCAAGGTGATATATACTATTCAGAGTAGTTCCACGAGCCACAATGAGGCCATGTACCACTATCAATCAAATGATGACTATGAAACCGTTCAGAGTTGGTAAGTAAATAATTTTGAACAGTCAGCCAAAAAATAAAGGAGCAAATGTGTTGAGGGCCGTTTCATTGCCAAGCTCTTAGTTTTTAATTTGCATACACATCAAGTCTCATTTTAATTTTTAACGCAATACGCGAGAGGGGTAGTATGGTAAAATTTAATAATAATAATAATGGCAGGAGTTGATTCTTCCTTAATTAGAGGACTAGCGGGTTTTGAATTTGTGTGCTGGATATAAGTACTACCACAAATGGCTAAAACATAAAAGGAACCTTTTTTTTTTTAATAATTCATGTTTGATGTTTATTTAATGTTTATTTACTAAAAATGTGTATTATAATAAGATAATTTTTAGTAAATAAACATAAAAAGGAAACATAAAAAAGATTACTGTTATCATTTTTATTTAATAACCCCAAGTTATTGTTGCGGAAAATAGGCATTGGATAGAGTAAGACCGCAGCTAAAATGAATAGAAGAGTAAATTATTGTACTACAAAATCATACGAGTTTAATTCCCAGGAAAGACTGGAGGGGTTACAGCAGTCCCACTTAAAACCCAATCTCCTTAGACAGAATTTAACTACAAGTATAATTTATGAGCACAATATATTACTGCAACTATAATAAAAGCAATTAAAATAAAGATAATAAGGAATAAAGAAATTTAACGAGGTTCGGCTAATTATACATACGTCCTCAGATGCTACTAAGTATTATTTCACACAAAAGTTAAATAATACAAGAGAGAAGAAAGCAAGTTTTGGGATTGTATGGGATGATTAAAACTAAAGTTAAGAGGGTATATTTATAGTTACAAAAACTTTTCCCCTTCCTATTTTTTTCGATGTGGGATTCCTTTTCTTTCTTTTCTTTTGGCTGCCTACTATATTTGACTTCAACAATCTCCCACTTGAAGATTTGATTGAGTATCAATCATATCTTCACATTATTCTTTCTCTCTTCATGTTGCTTACGTCTCTATCAGGCCGCAAGAAGATCGACACCATAAAAACTTGTCAGTATTGATTGTCTTTGTCATGAAATCTGTTAGGTTGTCTTTATTATGAATTTTCTGCACATCTATTGTTCCTTCTTCCACTTTCTCACGAACAAAGTGGTACTGCACCCTTATGTGTTTGGTCTTTGAATGAAATGTTGGATTCCTTGCAAGATGCAAAGCACTCTGACTGTCACAAAAGAAATTTTCTTTTGTTTGTGCCCGAGTTCCTCCAATAGCATTTTTAACCATATTGCTTCTTTACTGGCTTGTGTAACTGCTACATATTCTGCTTCTGTTATTGACGTGGCCACAACTGATTGCAGTTTTGAAACCCAGCTTACAGTTCTGCCAGCAAGTTTAAACGCATAACTTGTAGTAGATTTGCTTTTATCAAGATCACCAGCATAATCTGAATCAACATATCCACCGACAACAAAGTCTGATCCTCCATAATATAATGCAACATTCAAGGTTGCCTTTATGTATCTGAGAATCCTTTTTACAGCATTCCAATGCTCTCTACAGGATTCGCCATATATCGACTAACCACTCCCACTGCATGTGCAATGTCTGGTCTTGTACATATCATAGCGAACATTAAGCTTCCCACCGCTGATGCATACGGTACTCGAGACATCTCCATCCTCTCTTCTTCATTGCTAGGACTCATCTTTGAGGATAACTTGAAATTCACAAGAAGTGGGGTAGAAATTGGCTTACAATCCTACATGTTGAAACGTCGCAAGATTGTTTTCAAATAATTCATTTGAGAAAGCCACATCTTCCTATTATTTCTATCTCGGTGAATTTGCATCCATAGAATCTTGTTTGCTGATCCCAAGTCCTTCATATCAAATTTCCTAGCCAATTGAGCCTTTAACTCCTTGATGCGATCTTTGTTGGGGCCTGCTACCAGCATGTCGTCTACATATAGCAGCAAGATAACGAAATTATCTATGCCAAACTGCTTGGAATATGCACAAGGGTCTGCATTTAGTCTGCTATATCTAAGGTTCGTGATAAATGAATTAAATCTCTTGTACCAACACCTTGGCGCCTGTTTTAGACCGTATAGAGATTTGTTCAACCTGCAAACCAAGTTCTCTTTTTCTTTTTCTTCAAATCCTTGTGGTTGGAGCATATAAATTTCTTCTTCAAGATCTCCATAAAGAAATGCAGTTTTCACATCTAACTGCTCAAGATGTAAGTCAGAAGTTGCACATATTGCTAGGACTAATCGAATTGTAGTGAGACGAACCACAGGCGAGAATATTTCATTAAAGTCAACCCCTTCTTTCTGAGCATACCCTTTGACCACCAATCTAGCACGATGTCTCTCAACTTAATTATCACCATTTCATTTGATTTTGTGAACCCATTTATTGCCTATAGGTTTTCTCCCTTGCGGTAGTGACACCAAATCTCATGTCTTATATTTATGAAGAGCTTCAATTTCCTCTTGCATTGCTGCTATCCACTGAGATGATCTGAACTATTCATTGCTTCTTGGAGAGTTTATGGCTCCCCATCCTCAGTTAGAAGACAATATGCAACATTACCCTCCATAATGCAAGCTGAGTGCCAATTGGGCAACCTTCTTATGCGAGTTGATCGCCAATTATTTGAAACTTCATATTTGACTGGCTCTTGTTCTGGTATAGCTTCAAAAGAATCATTGGTTTCTGATTCTCTTTCTACATATACTTTTGTAGTCTCTGACTTTTCTTCACTTTCTGCTTGCTCTTGATCTTGATCTTCTATAAAGATAACATCCCTGCTGATAACAATTTTATGGGTAGTGGGATCCCACAGGCGATACCCCTTGACTCCTTCAGCATATCCCAAGAATATGCATTTTCTGAATTTTGGATCCAGTTTTGTAATTTCTTGGGCATTGTACAAAAGCAGGACTTCCAAATACATGGAGGTTTGAATAATCTACCGATTTTTTAGCCCACATCTCCATTGGTGTCTTATACTCAACTGCAGTTGATGGAGCTCGATTCACCACATAACAGGCAGTGTTGACCGCTTTTGCCCAGAATTTCTTATCTAAGCCTGCAGTTCTCATCATTGCTCTTGTTCTTTTCAATAGAGTTCTATTCATCCGCTCTGTCACTCTATTTTGTTAAGGAGTGTATGCCGTGATGAATTGTCTTTTGATGCCTTCTTATTTACAGAAGTCATCAAATTCTTTACTAGTGTATTCTCCTCTATTATCTATCCTCAAACACTTGATCTTTTGGCCAGATTCAAGTTCCACTCGCGCTTTGTAAACTTTAAAGACTGGAAACACATATGCTTTCTTCTTGATAGGAAACACCCAACATCTCCTGGAGTAATCATCGATAAATGACACAAAGTAATTTGCTCCTCCTAGGGATGATATTGGTGCTTGCCATACATCAGAATAAACCAATTCTAGAATGGCTTTACTTCTAAAATTTGATATGTTGAACTTCAATCGATGCTGCTTGCTTACAATACAATGCTCACAAAAGGATAGTGAGACCTAGAAATAGATTTATCTCTGCAAGAATCTTCATTACTTGTTCGGACATATGTCCAAGTTTCTTGTACCAAGACATTGCACACTTTTCACTTGGACTGCTTGTGGCAACAAATGCATCTCCTTCATGCAAAGTCTCTCCCTTTATCATGTATAAATTTGCAGCTATCTTTTCTCCTTTCATAAGTACAAGCGCTCCTCTTGATATTTTCAAGATCCCATTCTCACCATTGAACTTGCACCCCAAGCCATCCAATTGTCCTAAAGACAAAAAGTTCTTCTTTAGGCCCTCCACATGCCGTACGTCTTGAATAGTATAAATTATACCATCATACATCTTCAGCTTAATAGTTCCAATGCAATGATCTTTAAGGCATGATTATTGCAGTTGTACACAGATCCTCCAGAGATAGGTTCATATTGATGGAACCATTCTCTTCGAGAGGTCATGTGAAATATAGCTCCTTAATCAAGAAGCCATACGTTAGCAAATCTTTTTTTGCCTTCATAAGTCATTGCTGCTTCATAACATAGAGCATCTCCACCATCGAAACTACTTGCCATATTTCCTTGAGGATTGGAATCCTTTTTGTTTAGATTTCAACACTCATTCTTCAAATGACCCTTCTTGCCACAGTTGTAGCATTTAATGTTCTTCTTACTCTTTGATTTGGATCTTCCTTGATTGTGGCTCCTACTTGAGCCACGTTCTATTGATCTCCCTCTCATCACAATCAAGACTTTTGCATGCTGTAAACTTGCCAACCTATCCTTCTTATTTTTGCGCCAACTTTCTTCTTCTAGAATAACAATCGCAATATCTTCAAAGTTCAGATAATCTGTAAGGATATTATTGGTCAAATTGATGATGAGTTGATCATACGAATCGGGTAGACTTTGGAGTAGAATTTTAGCACGTTCATTTTGCTCTACTCTGTGTTCCAATGATGTGAGTTGAAAAAATAGAGTATTCAAAGTATTTAAGTGCTCTGTCACTGAAGTGATTTTGCCTCGTACAATCTGGTGAGGTGATCCCATATCTCCTTTACTGTCTTCTTCTCTTATATGCTGGACAACACTCCATCAGCTAGTACTAGATGAAGATTAGCAATAGCATTTCGATCTATCTCGTTCCATTTATCATCTGTAATTTCTGCGAGCCTTTGACTAATTATTGCTAGACAATTATCCTTCGTCATAATTGCTTTGATCTTCAATTTTCACAGTGAGAAGTTTCTCCCGTTGAATTTTTCAATCTCATATTTTGCCGCCATTGCTTCTATCACAAACTTCTCTGCTCAAAAATCAGCTTCCACTATTTCACATGAATAGTAATCGTATATATGAACAATGACCGTATACGTGAACAGTGACTGTATACATGAACAACCCAAGGAAAAATCTTTTATGATATGAAAGATTAGTCTATACTGCAACCACAGAGCATACTAAGACAGAACCTCGGCTCTGATACCACTTGTTGCGGAAAATAGGCACCAGATAGAGTAAGACCGTAGCTAAAATGAATAGAAGAGTAAATTATTGTACTACAAAATCATACGAGTTTAATTCTCAGGAAAGACTGGAGGGGTTACAGCGGTCCCACTTAAAATCCAATCTCCTTAGACAGAATTTAACTACAAGTATAATTTATGAGCACAATATATTACTACAACTATAATAAAAGCAGTTAAAATAAAGATAAGGAACAAAGAAATTTAACAAGGTTCGACCAATTATACCTACGTCCTCGGATGCTACTAAGTATTATTTCACACAAAAGTTAAATAATACAAAAGAGAAGAAAGTAAGTTTTGGGATTGTATGGGATGATTATAACTAAAGTTAAGGGGTTATATTTATAGTTACAAAAACTTTTCCCCTTCCTATTTTTCCCAATGTGGGATTCCTTTTCTTTCTTTTCTTTTGGCTGCCTACTATATTTGACTTCAACAGTTATTACATATTAGCTAAATGTGAATTAACAATCATTTCAGTATCTCTTCTTATGAGATTCAATTTGAAATAGAATTATGAATTTTATTACGCTAATCACATTCTTCTAATTTTATATTGAATCTTGTAAAAATATACTAAAATAATGTGTTAATCCAGGGGATTTTTATGAATTTGGGACAATTTATGAGAAAATTTTGAAAAAATATGCCACAATAAACAATATTAAAAATGTGGGGTGCAAAAAATCGGCATATAAGAGTGCCGGTATCTGACTTCAAGGACTCCACACAATTGACCTGTTGGAGTGCTGGAAACCGGCTGTTATTTATATCGATATTCGACTTGAGGACCCCAAGGCTGGATGGAAACCGGCTTGGATTTGTGCCGGTTTTTGACATCCATTTTTGCCTGGCTGCAGACAATCTCTGTGGTTTTTTTTTTACTTGAATGCCGTGGCTAATATATCAGAAATGCTTGCAATTCCGATGTCCTGGCTAAAATGGCGTCAATACTTTCCTTGCTGTTCATTTTTCAGTAATTTTGTTTTAATTTATTTAGTTATTTGATGAAACTTAGCAACAAAATTCCGTCACTAAATTCTTCATATTTTGTTGCTATCCTAATTAATTTTGTAACAATAAATAAATTTCCAAATAACAAGCCATTGTACATCAAATCATGCAATGGAAAATATTTATGATCATATTGAATAACTATTATATGTTTTGATTGAGTGCTGGTGGAGTCAAGGGCCTTTTATGTTAAAAGGATACAAAAAACAAAAAACAATGAAAGAGGTGTGGAAATATATTATATATATATATATAGAGAGAGAGAGAGAGAGAGTTCTACATTAAACAGTGAAATCCATTTTTTTATGTTAAAATACTAGGCTTGTTTATATCGTTACCAATTCGTCCAAGGTGATCTTGATTACGCTAGAAATCACTTTGAGAATCGTGATTATCTTCAAGGCGGTATTGGAGCAGCAGGTGTCTTAATTGACGTTGGGGACTGCCAAGATGAGTTTAGCTCACCATCCACCATGCCCTCTTCACTCGTTCAAAGGATTCAAGAATTTGGAAAAATATGTACTGTCTTTTTTTATATTGCTGATGTTTTGCAGCATAAATTATCTTTGATATTGTGAGAGAATAATAATCTCTTGATATTATTAATGTATTTGAAGTGTATTTATACACATAGAAAACAGAGATGGAGTATCAGTAGAATACTACTGATATACACGTGTAACAGAAAGATACAGTGTAACGGAAATACAAATGAGCAAGATAACAAGATCTCAACAATAATAGTAACAGCTGTTAGTATAATAACAGAGATAACAAGATCTCAAATAATAACTGCTTAATACCCCCCGTCAAACTGATGCTAGCCGAGAAGTTAAACACAATTTATCTCGTAAGAAGAGAAATCGAGGGGATGGCAGAGGTTTGGTAAAAATGTCGCCAATTTGATCATCAGTTGAAATAAATTTAACAAGTAGATGTCCACTAGCCACTCTCTCACGAACAAAATGAAAGTCAAGTGCAATGTGTTTAGTGCGAGCATGAAAGACTAGATTTTGAGAGAGATAGATAGCTCCAATATTGTCACACCAAAGAGTGGGAGAAGAGGTAGGAACATCAAGCTCACTGAGTAAAGACTGAATCCATAAAAGTTCAGCTGTTCCATTTGCAAGAGATTTGTATTCACTCTCTGTTGAGGAGCGAGCCATAGTTGGTTGTTTCTTTGCAACCCAAGAAATAAGATTCTTGCCAAGATAGATAGCATAGCCATTTGTGGATCGTCTGTCGTCTTGGTCACCACCCCAGTCACTGTCTGTAAAGTAGTGCAAATCAAGACCCGAATCAGGACGAATGAGAATGCCCAAGGTAATAGTGTGAGCAATGTAGCGCAGCAGACGCTTCAAGGCTTTCCAGTGGGTTTCTATGGGGGAGTGCATAAACTGGCACAAATTGTTGACAGCAAAACAAATGTTTGGTCTGGTGGTGATCGCATATTGAAGGGCACCAATAATCTGACGAAATTGTTTGCCATCACTTAAAGGAGGACCATCAGACTTGTGCAGTGGAGGAGTCATGGCAATGGGAGTGGAGCAGCCTTTTACATTTCCAAAACCAGATGAGTGAAGCAAGTCACAGAGATACTTATGTTGAGAGAGATAGAGACCCTTAGGAGATCGGACAGCCTCTATACCCAAAAAGTAGGATAATTCACCAAGATCCTTGACTGGGAATTCAGCTTGCAATTGTGTGATAATCCAAGTTGCTGCAGAGGTGGAATTTCCAGTGACAAGGATGTCATCCACGTAGACCAGTATGAATAGGCGTACTTCATGTGTGCGATATATGAAAAGAGAGTTATCAGATTTGGAAGAGATAAGGTTGAAGAGAAATTTCTTGAGTCTATCAAACCATGCTCGAGGTGCTTGTTTAAGCCCATAAAGAGATTTGTGTAGTTTACAAACAAACTCAGGATGGGCAGCATCAACAAAGCCACAAGGTTGATCCATGTAGATAGGGACATCGAGATAGCCATGGAGGAAGGCATTTGAAACATCTAGTTGTCTGATAGACCATCCCTGGGTAACAACATAAGTAAGAACAGTTCGGATAGTGGTAGCTTTCACGACAGGACTGAAGGTTTCCTTGTAATCAATGTCAGCCTTTTGATGAAATCCTTTAGCAACCAACCTGGCTTTGTAACGATCAACTGAGCCATCTGGTTTGCGTTTGATGCGGTACACCCATTTGTTACCTACAACATTAGCAGATGGTGGGCATGGTACAAGACTCCATGTACTAGTGGATAAAAGGGCATTAATTTCTTGTTGCATGGCGTGCTGCCAGTGGAAGTGTGGTTTGGCTTGAGTGTAGGTAGCAGGTTCTGAGTTAAGAAAGGTGGGGTCAGAAGTTTTGAGTGTATGAAGTAATTGTTTGGGCTTTGGGTTGGGTCGCAGGGTCATGGGATGAGTACGGGTTGGTTGGTGTTCTAGGAGAGATGGGATAGAGGAAGTGTGGGATGAAAGATCTACTACTAGATTGATTTCAGCAGCATTGGTGGATAAGGAAGGAGAGGTTTGTGTTTCAGGTAAAGGAGGGGTAGAGAGTGATGGGGAGGAAGAGTTTGTCGTGGATGGAGTAAGACTTTTGTTAAACATGGGATCAACAAGAGGAGGAGAAGAAGGAGAGGATGAGGATAAAAAGTTAGAATGAAATAAAGAAGAAGAGTTTGGAGGAGAGGAGGTAACCGAACCTGGTAGAGTTGGAGCTGAAGTGGTCCACACGTCCAGCCAAGGAGAGGAGCACGACAAAGAAGCACCTGGGGCAGCAGAGGGTGTTTAAGCAAATAGAAAATTGTTGTCATCAAAAACTAAATGTCTGGCAATGTAAATTCGACCAGAATCCTTATCTAAACATAATGTGCCAGAGTGATTAGGAGAGAGACCTAAGTTAACACATGGCTTGCTTCGGAATGAAAATTTATGAGAGTTATAGGGCCTGAGAAGAGGATAAACAGTGCATCCAAAAACATGTAACGAATTATAATCAAATGATTTTTCATAGAGTTTAAAATAGGGAGTTTGATTGTTTAAAACTAGAGTGGGCATTAGGTTAATAGTGAAGGTGGAGTGTTGGAAAGCATGACTCCAATATTTCATGGGTAGATGCGCGTGAGCAATAAGAGTGAGACCAGTGTCTACGATGTGTCGAATTTTGCGCTCGGCAACACCGTTTTGTTCATGTGTATGAGGACATGCAACCCGATGTAATATTCCATGTGTTTGAAAGAATGATTTTAATGGACGATACTCCCCACCCCAATCCGATTGAAAAGCTTTGAGGGGAAGATTGAACTGTTTTTCCACTATGGTTTTGAATGTAACAAAGCATTGAAAAACATCAGATTTATTTTTGAGAAAGAAAATCCAACTAAACCGAGTAAAGTCATCAACAAAGACAAGAAAGTAACGGAAACTTGCTATAGATAAGGTAGGGGAAGGACCCCAAACATCAGAGTACACAAGTTCAAGGGGATTATTAGTTGAATGACTAACAGGGGGAAGAGATTTTCTTGACAACTTGCCCATACAACAGGCAGAACAAATAGAAGACATGGATGAACTAGATGAATCTAATTTATTTTCTTGAATTATTTTAGACAAAATTTTGGAATGTGGGTGGCCTAACTTCCTATGCCAGTCTTGGAATGATGACACAGTGGCAACATGAGCTTCTTTGCCGGCAGTAGAAGGAAGAACGTACAGACCAGCTTCAGTTCGCCCCTTGAGAAGAATGCGATTAGTCACCTGGTCCTTAACAAGAAAAAATGTTGGCCAAAACTCAATATAGCAGTGATTATCACGGGTGAATTTAGAGACAGAAAGTAAATTGTTATTTAGAGAAGGTACACAGTAAAGTTCATTAAGAGCAAGAGAACATGAAGGTGAGGATATGACACCTTTGCCAACATGAGAGATAGGCAAACCTTGTCCATTACCGATACGAATGTTATCAGAGCCAGGATATTGTTGAGGAATCTGAAGGGCCTGAAGATCCGGTGTCATGTGATAGTTGGCACCTGAATCAACTATCCAGGGGTGCATCATGTCAGGTCGTGGCATGTATGGACTGGAAGAATGATGCGCCAAGTGGGCCTGTGGATGCTGTGACTGTGTAGGTGCATTCCTAAAATTAGAAAAATTAAAATCAAACCGTTTCCTACATTTGTCTGCAGTGTGATTCCTGAGATTGCAGATTTGACATGGACCTCTATTGCGTTTTTGATTTCTTCCTGAACTCCGATTTGGTGATGCTGGCACAAATGATTCATTGCGTTGGGCAACATGAGCAAGTGGTGGCTCTTGATAACTCTTGATTAAAATTTTATGAGCAAGAAGATGACTATGCAGTTCATTGAAGGAAACTGGGTCAGGTCTTAGATTCAGTGCAGTAATAATAGGGTGGAACTCACTACCAATGTTACGATAGATAATGGCATTGAACTCAGCTGCAGTCATGATACGACCAGCAGATGCCAATTCATCAACGAGAGATTTAGCACATTGAAGGTATGCAGAAACAGAGAGGTCTCCTTTCTTCAGTTCTTGCAATTCGATGTTTAGTTGCAGCTATTTGTTGTGGGAGATAACACCAAAGGTATTGGCGAGAGCACTCCAAACTTCAGCTAAAGACGTCAATCCAGTGACATAGGGAAATACTTCCTCAGATAAAGAGGATAATAGCCAACATAGTAACATCTGGTCTTTCTGGAACTAGGTCTGATAGGCGGGATTAGTGATTAATTCTGTGGGTTTGTCAGGGTCAGGGATAAGGGAGGTTGGTCGAGGAAGGGATCCATCAACATAACCAGTTAAATTTTGATAGTTTAGCAAAGGAAGAAACTGAGTTTTCCAGGCAAGATAGTTCTTGCTGGTGAGCTTGATGGAAAAGGAGTGATGGTTCGTGGTGGCTGAAAGAGTTGCTGCAGTGGTCATGGTGGATGTTAATTTGCTGTTAGTTTTGGTTTTACTCAAGCTCTAATACCATGTGAGAGAATAATAATCTCTTGATATTATTAATGTATTTGAAGTGTATTTATACACATAGAAAACAGAGATGGAGTATCAGTAGAATACTACTGATATACACGTGTAACAGAAAGATACAGTGTAACGGAAATACAAATGAGCAAGATAACAAGATCTCAACAATAATAGTATCAGCTGTTAGTATAATAACAGAGATAACAAGATCTCAAATAATAACTGCTTAATAGATTTAATGTGATCTTATGCATTCTAATTTACTTTAAAAAAATCAATAATGAAAAATATATGAGTTTTCTCCATTTGTGCGCTTGTTCCAGGCAAATTCTGATTAATCTGCTTATAAATTTTGGATATCATATGTTATATATTACAAAAATAATTAAAGTATATATGCCGGATAAGAGTGAAAAAGTTTATTATGTTAAGAAGTTCATTAGGATATAGCCTAAATCGAGTCTAATTATTTATTCATTGCTGGACTGAATTATTGGTCAGCATAACTGAAACCAACCATATGCTATTTGGTCCATTGATGAGTTCAGTTTTTTATTATACACAGTTATTCTTGATTAATTTCAAAAAATATATATATGCCTGAGATACTTAATTTGATAATTAAGCCAACGAAAGCTGTCATTCTTGTTGAAGCCAAGATTAGCGGGATATTTTTTAAAATAATATTTAAAAAAAAAATTGAAAACTGGTGTGTCAGAGAAATATGGGATCGAATTCTAAAACAACCTTTTTTATTATTTTTTATATTAAAATTTATAACTAATTTATTTATTTATTTAACATTAATTTATAATTAAAAATTAATCTTAAATTTTAATTAATTGAAGTATGAAATTTAATTTTTAAAAATTAGTTATAAATTTTAATATAAAAAATAATGCATATTTAATTTTTTTTATCTTTTATTATCTAAGCCCACAAGACAGATAACCAGATCCAAACCCAGCTTAAGAAAAACGATCTGATCATATTGATGGGATATGTATGGCCAATCCGCTGATGATACCCTGTCATTGGATTGATCGATATGTGTTTTTCTTAGCTGAATATTAATGCATACTTAATCATTAATGGTTTTCTAGTTTTATAGTTCCGAAATCATGGAGCTTAAATTCCACACTAGAATCCACAATAGGCAGAAATCAAAGGGAGTGAAGGATAAGTAAGAAAATTAAGCATATTGACAAGGACCAGACTTGCGTAGACCAAATAAAAATCAACTTGGGAAATTATTAAGGCAGTTATAAATGACAAATAATAGAATTCAAGCATTTTCAAAAGGAAAGTTGTAGTTACTTACATCCGTGGCCATTGAATTTTTGGGTTTATAACCAAATGGTCAAAATAAAATAATTTGTAACATAAACATTATAAAAATTTAATTTTGTTTCAATTGAAGTAAAAATAACCTGAAACTTAATTTTTTATATCACCGGAATAATAGTTAAGTACATCACGTATAATTAGCAATGTTTTCATAAGTGGCTCGAAGATCGACTCGGTCTACCAACTTAGTTAAGAGTCAATTGGTTGGATTAGGTTGACTCGGAGTTTTTATTTTTATTAAATATAATTATTTATAAAAAAAAAATAAAAATATGATATGTCAAAATAAATTGAAAAATTTATTAATTAATAAATATCAATGTAAAAATATTTAGCATCAATGTGCAACATATTCACCATGCATCATCTATATAACACATTTATAAATTCTTGATCTATTGCGTGTTCTAGCATTACAAAATATTAATTTATTGTTATTCTTAATCTTAATCTTATCATTTTCTTGAAGCCCTTTATTAATTGTGCTTATGACGTCTTTGACAGTCCAATTAAAATGCTACACATTCATTCTTCTTATTGTCGTTTTTCCTTTTCTTTTATTTTTTTCATTCATCATTCTGCATTTTTGCATTAATTATTTATATTTAATTCTTTCAATACATGTTGGTCTGAAATAGATTCAGAGAAAGGGAAGAAAATTTAGGAATTTAGCAAATTTTTTTGGTTGAACCGGAATCTGGTCCGAGTCACTGAGTTCCGGTTCAACCCGATTTTTTCCGAGTCAATCCAAGTTTTTACACTTTTCGATTTTCATGTTGAATCGACTCGGATTGCTTACCAAGTTACGGTCCGACCGCCCGAATCAACCCAAGTTTAATAACCATAATAATTAGCACATCATTTTAGGATCAATAACCTCTATAAGTTGAACTATTAGATGAAAAATGTTTCATGTCATCATGTAAATATGAAAAAAATGAAGTGTACGGAAAATAAAAAAATCCAAGTAACTAATTATGATCGATCTATTTATAGAGTTAATTGGTATTAAAATGATATGACAATCATATGTAATTTGCTTAATTGTCACTTTGATGATATAAAAAATTAATTTTTAGATAATTTTTATTTTAATTAAAATAAAATGTAATTTTGATGATTTTTGTGTTACAAATTATTTTATTTTGATCATTTGGCTATAGGTCCAAAAATTCGATGACCACAGACGTAATTAATCTGGAAAGTTGGCTGGAAATATTGTCCCCTCTTTATAACCCATTAAACCCAAGATATTAATAGCTGTCATAATTAATACTCCAAACAATTCATACAGAAATATTTTTCAACTAATAATTCAAAAGAATTGAGATAATTATAATGGTAATATCTAATTTCCTAAGAGATTGTTTCTGCAAGACAAAGCTATTTTTCCAGTCATTCAAAAAAAATCAAAAAATAAAAAGACCATTTTGGCCGTTGTAAGCTTTACCCTGCATTAACCCCGTCAATACTTTTTGTCCATTTTCCAATTGGAGTCTTTCTTTCTTGGAAAAAAAAAAAACAGAAATTCTCTAATAATTGTGACTAATATAACCAGAAGTAACCTTTTTCAATTAATTACCCTAATAATTAGAAAAATATTAGTATAAAATAAAAGAGGTATATAAGATATTATGAAAGTATTATGCTTGCTCGATCGGAACAACCATTTTGATAGGAACTTATGGTGGTTAATGAAGAAGCAGAGAAGTATTTTCATTTTTATCTGTTTGAAACAGCTATTGTGTAATGCAAATATCCCAAGTCTATCATACAAAGTTTCTGCTGAGAATAAACACAGAAGAGGAAAAATATTTTTGTATTGAATAATAATATTTGGTTTTTACAACAGTATAAATATACAGCAAAAGATAAAGTGATAAAGCTCATCTCAAAATACAAATAATATAACAGAAAAATTTGTTAGAAAATATATATTTAGATATCAGAAAAATCTGTTGGAAAAATATCATCTAACAG
Source organism: Excoecaria agallocha (assembly GCA_037975025.1). Lineage (NCBI taxonomy): Eukaryota > Viridiplantae > Streptophyta > Magnoliopsida > Malpighiales > Euphorbiaceae > Excoecaria > Excoecaria agallocha. The sequence goes on from JBBPFJ010000271.1 coordinate 42,277, forward strand.
TTTCAAGTCAACAAAAGCTATCATAAAATTCCAAGACTTTTTAGCGAGTTCACCAATCTAATCAATTCCTGTCCTTTGTATTAGTAGTATTATTTAAAGGATACATATGTCGATTTTTTACCATTATCAATTATTAATGCTTTCAGTCAAAATTTTCCAATTTGTGTATTTAAAAAAGAATGTATGGATTAATGCAAAATTTGTCCCTTCATATATACACATATATGGGGATATTTTTTAGATTTGGGGATATTTTAGGAATTATTTAGGATTTTGGGTTACCGTAAAAATATTTAGAAAAATGGTGTATCAAAAAACGGCAACATTTTTATCATTTTGTGTTAGGGTGGAATCCATTTTTTTAGTCAGATTATTGTTATAAAAAAGGCAACTGTACTTGCTATTTTGAAGAGACAAAATGGTGCCGTTTTAAGCTCGGATTTGGAACTAGATGGGTCAAAGCGTATCGGAAAACAACAAGTACAATTGACATTTTTGGATTTTTTTTAATATAATGCTGCACTTTAACTTTTTTTTTTTTAAATCAGCCTTTAAAAATTCCTTCCCCCTCATATTTTCTACCCCTTTTGCCTTAACTCTCATTTTCATTTTCATTTCATTCCTTCTTCTTATTTTCATTCATCCACTTTCAACATTTTCATCTTATATTAACTTTCCAATTTCACTATTTCAATATTGTTGAAGAAATTTTATTGAAAGATTTTGTTAAAAGTTAAAAAAAAAGGTAATATTTTGTGAATATAGTATAAATTAAATTTATTAATGAAATTTTATTTTTTGACTAACTTTATTTTCATTCTAAAATTGTAGGTGCTGTTAAGTTTGCAATATAATTTCAGTCAATATTTGTAAAGGTAAGTTATTATTAATTAATTTATTTTGAAAAATAGCTTTAATTCAAATTAAGATATTTAATTTGTCATGTGATTTTATTTAACTGATTGTTTAAAATTTTTTCTCTATAAAAGATGTAATTTGTCTTAAAACGTAAAATATATAAATTTAAAAAACAAAAATATTATTAGGTATATATGATCATATTGACTAACTATTATATGTTTTCAAAAATATACCATATTGTGGAGCAAGGGCTGATATTTTCAAAAATAAATTAGCTTATGTATGCCTTGTAAACTTTTTTTTTTTTACTGATCGATTAATAATATGTTGCTATTAAAAAAACCAGATTTTATCATTTTTTACTATTTCCAAAGGAAATTTTATTTATTTATTTATTTAAATCTTGCATTAAAAAAAAAAGTAAATTTTCATTTGAAATAGTCAATTATTTCCAAAGATAGTTGTTGAATTGATTCTCAAAATTGAATGCGAGTTTCACAAATGAATTCCAATTTGTATTGGTAAGTCGTTATGGGCATGCCTATGACCTTTATTATGACGAAATATTTAATGTTAAGGACAAACTAATACTATAATATAAAAATCTACTTAATGGCATGCCTTTTACGTCACACGCATATATAATATATATACAACATGAAATAAATTTATATCATTTCTAATTATAATTGTAATTAACTATTATACATCTTTTATAATCTTAAAAAAAAACGATTATACGTATTATATTATCAATTATAATATGTTATGATTCATCAAATCTTCTCCGACAAAACGACACTTGCAGTGATTGTCTGAATTCTTTCTTTAAGTTGCTAAAACTTTTTTTAATGCGGTGTTAATTTTTAGTCTTAGTAATAAACTTCAGTTATTAGTTCGATTACAATGTATATGAAGACCGCCAACATCGTATCGACGATTGCGTTCATTACGGTAAGTACTCCCAAGAACATTTGCGGTTGTTTCCGTTGGGATGGCGGCTTAAATTGTACTGTACCTTCATGTCAGATTCACAGTAGGAAATAGGTAAGATTGCAGGTAAAAATTCAAAATTTAATTGCTAAATCATTATTGGGTCCTGCTCAGAAACAGATCATCATATAAAAGTTTCTTCCTTTCTCGATTTGAAGCCATAAAACTATTTCCTTTCATCCTGAATTTACGTATCTACAGAATATGTGGTTGTTTCTTCTGCAGGAAATTGTTAGGGGTGATGGGTGTTTTTGTATTTGGTTGGGTTTCAGTTATCCCTAGAAACTGATTGATAATTTGCCCAAGAGAAACAAGGAGCAAAGGCGATACTGAGCAAGAAAGCAGAAGATGTTTAGGGCTGTAATTAAATACTTCTCTGCAAAACCCAAGCCGAAAATGAAACCAATAGAGCTCAGATCACCGCCTAAGCAGACTCATACCCTAACAAGGGCGATCTTTGATATTATGGAGCATGGCCCTCTTACTGTTTCAGAATATAATTAACTATTTTCTTTAATTTTTCCTTTTTTTTTCATTATTTTTTATATTAAAATTTATAATTAATTTTTTTACATTATTTTTATATTTCAATTAAATAAAATTATAGAGCCATGCGGGTTTGAATCCTAAGAAAATCATTTTTATTTTTTTCATTATTTTTCATATTATAATTTATAACTAATCTTTTTACATTACTTTTTATATTTAAATTAAATAAAATTATGGTAGTACAGTAATGCAGGTTCGAATACTAAAACAACCTTTTTTTATTATTTTTTATATTAGAATTTATAACTAATTTATTTATTTATTTAACATTTATAATTAAAAATTAATCTTAAATTTTAATTAATTGAAGTATGAAAAATAATTTTTTAAAATTAGTTGTAAATTTTAATATGAAAAATAATGCATATTTAATTTTTTATCCTTTATTATCTAAGCCCACAAGACATGTAACCAGGTCCAAGCCCAAGCCCAACTTAAGAAAACCGATCTGATCAAATTGATGGGATAGGTATGGCCAATCAGCTGATGATACCCTGTCATTGGATTGATCGATATGTGCTGTTCTTCGTAGCTGAATATTAATGCATACTTAAGCATTGGTTTTCTATTAGTTTTATAGTTATGAAATCATGGAGCTTAAATTCCACACTAGAATCCACAGGAGGCAGAGATCAAATGGAATGAAGGATGAGTAAGAAAATTAAGCATATTGACAAGGACCAGAAATCGAAAGGAGTGAAGAATGAGTAAGAAAATTAAGCATATTGACAAGGACCAGACTTACGTAGACCTAATAAAAATCAACTTAGGAAATTATTAATGAAAAATAATAGAATTCAAGCATTTGCAAAAGGAAAGTTGGCTGGAAATATTGTCCCCTCTTTATAACCCTTGAAACACAAGGTATGTAATAGCTGTCATAATTAATACTCCAAACAATTCATACGGAAGTATTTTTCAACTAATAATTCAAAGAATTGAGATAATTATAATGGTAATATCTAATTTCCTAAGAGATTGTTTCTGCAAGACAACTATTTTTCCAGTCATTCTCAAAAAATCAAAAAATAAAAATAAAAATAAAAAGACCATTTTGGCCGTTGTGAGCTCTACGGTGCATTAACCCCGTCAATACGTTTTGTCCATTTTCCAATTGGAGTCTTTCCTTCTTGGAAAAAAAAAAAACAAACAGAAATTCTCTAATAATGGTGACTAATATAACCAGAACTAACACTTTTCAATTAATTACCCTACTAATTAGAAAAATATTAGTATAAAATAAAAGAGGTATATAAGATATTATGAAAGTATTATACTTGCTCGGAACAACAATCTTACTAAGACAGGTGGATCCCACTTTGACGCAAAATAGCAAAAGTGTTGCTGTTTTATGACACATCATTTTCCTAATTATTTTTATTGTAGCCCCAAAATCCTAAATAATTTCTAAAATAATCCCAAATTTAAAAAAATTCCACATATATATATGTATGTATGTAAGAAAATCTATAACAAGGACTTCAATTTTCATATTACTATTAGTCAATCTTTATTTTAACAAGCAAGTTGATATGATACGTAATGGATAAAAACACTACATATTCTTTCCTATAAATATCAAGACCAAATCCTTCCTCCATCTTATAATTGTAAGACCAAAATCCTCCTTTGTTCACATTCATATTTTCAACCAAAACGATAATATTTTCTACAATATCACAATGCTTTTATTTCACTTTTATGTATTCTCTTGTTATATTCTCCTATTTTTCTCTTCTAAAAGCCATTGATTTTAATGTCACGGTTGCCATTGATGGTTATGGCAATTTTTCTACCATAAACCAAGCTATAAATGCTGCTCCAAATAATAGTTTCTATCGTTATGCTATACACATCAAACAAGGAGTTTATAAAGAGATTGTACATGTTCCACAAGAAAAATGGAATATTACTCTTGTTGGTGATGGAATAGATGTTACTGTAGTTTCTAATGATAGAAGCAACGGGTCGGGATATATCAACTATAAACTCTGCTACTCTAGCCATAGACGGGGATGGTTTTTTGGCAATTGCTCTCACCGTGGAGAATACTGCCGGTGCAAAAAATCATCAAGCTGTGGCACTTCTTTCAAATTCTAGAGAATCCACATTCTACCATCTAGCAATCAAAGGCTACCAAGATACCTTATATGTCAAGAAAGGTCCACAATTCTATCAGAAATGCTATATTTATGGAACAATAGATTTCACATTTGGAGAAGGACTGGCAGTTTTTCAAAATTGTCAAATATTAGCTCGTAAAGCTCTAAAAGATCAATCTAATGTAGTGGCAGCCAATGGATGTGACCAAACAGGTAAGTGCGGCTTCTCTTTTCATCTTTGCAATATCACTGGGGAGAAAGACTTGATTTTATCACAAGTACCAACTCCAACTTATTTAGGGCGGGCATGGAAGATGTATTCTAAAACTATATTTATGCAATGCAATATTACAGAGGTGATAAATCCTGAGGGTTGGTTGCGTTGGAACCAAACTTTTGAAAAGACATTATTTTATGGGGAATTCGAAAATTCTGGAACAGGAGCAGAAGTGGCAAATAGAGTCAAATGGCCTGGGGTACATTCTGTCCTGTCAAAGGACATAGCTGCAGAATTTACTGTTTCTCAATTTATAGGAGGAAACTGGTTAGTTAGTCTTGGTATTCCATTTGTTGGAGGGCTAATTTAGAATAAGTACCTAGGTTTTAATTTGTTATTCCTTTTCTTACTTATTTTAAGGGGTTCTTAATATTGTAACGTTAACTTTTTTTTTGATAGATGATAATGTAAAATCTTAATTGAAAATCAAACTATCGAATAAAATAGTTTCTAAGACCAACGTGGGTACACGTCCACGGCATGATTCATAGTCTTGACAGCATTATAACCTCAGAATACAATCAAACGACTCCGTTTTCTTTGCTTTATTTATATTGATAAATTTGTTTATCTTATTTTATCACTAATTCCGTGAAAAAAACAACCAGTAATAATAATAACAATAATAATAACAACAACAACAACTTAGGATTCATTAGGTTAGGAATAAAACCATAGTATAATTAGATAAGAAATTTTTCATGGCTATAAAATTGATGAATTTATTAGATTTGGGGTTATTTTAGGAATTATTTAGAGTTTTGGTACAGTAAAAATAATAAAAAAATGATGTATCAGAAAACGATAATATTTTTGTTGTTTTATGTAAGAATGAAACCCGTCTATTTTAGTCAGATTATTGTCATAAAAACGACAACTGTATTTGCTATTTTTAAGAGGCAAAACGGTATCGTTTTAAGCTCGGATTTGGAACTGAATGATTGGACCCTAACATGCTAGAAAATGGCAAGTACACTTGACGTTTTGGGATTTTTGTTAATATAAAGCTGCATCTATAATTTTTTTTTTTTTAAATTCAGCCTTTAAAAATCCCTTACCACTCATATTTTCTATCCCTTTTGCCATAACTCTCATTTTCATTTTCAATTCATTCCTTCTTCTTATTTTCATTCATCCACCGTCAACATTTTCATCTTATAATAACTTTCCAATTTCACTATTTCAATATTGTTGAAGAAATTTTATTGAAAATATTGTTGAAACTGATTGTTTAAAAACTTTTTTACTCTATGAAAAATGTAATTTATCTGAAAACGTAAAATATATAAATTTAGATAAGAAAAATATTATTAGGTATAAAAAACTGGGTTCGTATAATTTGTATATAAAATTGATAATTGACAATTTTTTTGCATATATTTTTATAAATTTGGTATATACCATTGATGCATGTATTATAATTTCGTAATGAAACAATAACAATATAAATGTTAATTTCATAAAAAAATATAATTTATTTTAACATCATCCTATAAAATTAAAGGAAGATTTAAAAAAAATAATTTCAGACCCATGATTGCAACCGTGGTGCTACTACAGTGCATAGTACTTCTGGTGCACCTACAGTTTTATATGAAAAAAGAAAATTCCAAAAAGTGTCAACCAACATTGTAGTTTTCTGACACGATGGGTCCACTCACGCAGTCCCAAATCCAACTAAAAAACAAAACCATTTTGACTCCAAAAAACGTCAAGTGTGCTTGCCGTTTTCTGACACGCTGAGGCCTACTCACCTAGTCCCAAATCCGAGCTTAAAACGGGACCGTTTGCCTCCTAAAAAAGGCAAGTGCAGTTGTCACTTTTATGACAACAATCCCACTCTGAAGCAAAACAGCAAAGGTGTTGTCATTTTCTGACACACCATTTTCCTAATTATTTTTATTATTGCTCCAAAATCCTAAATAATTCCTAAAATAATCCCAAATTTAAAAAAACCCAACATATGTATGTAAGAAAAAATTTTAACAAAAAATTTAATTTTCATATTACTATCAGTCAATGTTTATTTTAACAAGCAACTTGATATGATACTTAATGGGTAAAAACACTAAATATTCCTTCTTATAAATATCAAGACCCCTCCTCCATCTCATAATTGTAAAACCAAAATCCACCTTAATTCACATTCATATCTTCAATCAAAAAGATAATCTTTTCTACAATATCACAATGTTTTATGTCACTTTTATGTATTTTCTTTTTATGTTATCCTATTTTTCTCTTTCAAAAACCTTTGATTTTAAAACCAAGCTATAAATGATGCTCCAAATAATAATTTCTATCATTATGCTATACACATCAAATAAAGAGTTTATAAAGAAATTGTACATGTTCCACAACAAAAATGAAATATCACTCTTGTTGGTGATGGAATAGATGTTATTATAGTTTATAATGATAGAAGCAACGGATCGGGATATTCAACTATAAACTTTAATACTCTAGCCATAGACGGGGATGATTTTTTGGTAATTGATCTCACTGTGGATAATACTGCCGGTGCAAAATATCATCAAACTGTGGCGCTTCTTTCAAATTCTAGAGAATCTACATTCTACCGTCTAGCAATCAAAGGCTGCCAAGATACCTTATATGTCAAAAAAGACCCACAATTCTATCGCGAATGCTATATTTATGGAACAATAGATTTTATATTTGGAGAAGGATTGACGGTTTTTCAAAATTGTCAAATATTAGCTCGTAAATCTCTAAAAGATCAATCTAATGTAGTGGCAGTCAATGGATGTGACCAAACAGATAATTGCGTCTTCTCTTTTCATCTTTGCACTATAACAGACGATAAAGACTTGATAGGATTACAATTACAAACTCTAACTTATTTAAGTCAGCCATGGAAGATATATTCTAAAACTATATTTATTCAATGCAATATTACAAAGGTGATTAATCCTGAAGGTTGGTTGGGTTGGAAACTTTTGAAAAGACATTATTTTATGGGGAATTCAAAAATTTTGGAATAGGAATAGCTGTGGCAAATAGAGTCAAATGGCTTGGAGTACATTCTGTCCTATCAAAGGACATAGCTAGAGAATTTACTGTTTTCCAATTTATAGGAGGAAATTGGTTAGTTAGTCTTGGTATTGCATTTGTTGAAGGGCTAATTTAGAATAAATACCTAGGTTTTAATTTGTTATTCCTTTTCTTACTTATTTTTAAAGGTTTCTTAATATTGTGACGTTAACTTTTTTTTTATAGATGATAATGTAAAATCTTAAATGAAAATCAAACTATTGAATAAAATAGTTTCTAAGACCAACGTAGGTACATGTCCACGGTATGATTCATAATCTCAACCACATTATAACCTCATAATACAATCATACGACTCCATTTTGTGTGCTTTATTTATATTGATGAACTTGTTTATCTTATTTTATCACTAATTCTGTGAAAAGAAACCGGTAATAATAATAATAATAATAATAATAATAATAATAATAATAATAATAATAATAATAATAATAATAATAATAATAATAATAATAATTCAGTGCAGAGTATTATCTTTTCCTGCCAGTTAGAACCCCTACCCCATGCTTGCTCTATTGACTCACTATAAAGCCTACCGTTCTACTCCACATTTTCTCAAAATAAAAGCATTTTGCTCCTCTCACTTGGATGCCAACATCATCCATTTTTAAAACAATGGGGATATGATCTGAACCCACAAGCATGATATGAGAAACTCTGGCTAAGTCGAACTTTTGGATCCAGGAGAGAGTCGCCACACACCTATCCAAACGTTTCTCAAGAAAACCATCCCTTCTTCGACCATTGTCCCATGTAAAAGGTTATCCTGAAAAGCCCAAATATGAAAGTTCACGCTTCAGTAACACCTCTTGAAAGGATCTGTAATAATTTCAAATACCGGGTTAGTCGAGAATAGTATTTTCCGATGGTGAATAGTGATACAGAGATGAATAGTATCTTCCGGAGTCGAAAAATATTTTATTTAATTATTGGAAAGAGCATGTCAGCAGGAACCTGTTATTCAAATTTGGAATCAAAATGAGGTCAAATGAGTTTCAAAAAGCTAAAAATAAGAAAATTTCATGGTTTTGGTTCAAATTGTGCCCAGATTGATTAAAGTTTGAACGAAACTTTAAAAATAGCAAATGACCTCTAATAATCACCAGACTTTTCAGATCCACATTAAATAAGATATAGAATTCACTACAAAAAAATTGAAATTTAGCAACGAAAATTTGATATTTTTTGTTACGGATCAAAAATAGCAATGAAAATTTTGGTTGCTAATCCAGTGATTGCTATTTTTAGCAATGAAAATACAATTTCGTTGCTGAATTTAACCAAGGTAAGTTTCGGTGAATTGGTCAATTTTAGCAACGAAAAATTATTCCGTCACTAATTTTAGCAATGAAAAAGTGAATTCCGTTGCTAAAATTAGCAAGGGAATTGTAATTTCCATTGCTATTTTTAGCACGGATAAAGAAATTTACGATGGTGCCATCCGTCGTCATTCCATCACAAACAATTATTACAATTTTTTAATTATAATACATTGGCAGCCGCATCAAATGCAGATCTCCAGTCATCACCTGATGGGCCATTTTTCTTGGGGCTGCTTTCTGCGATTGGATAATTACAAGAATTAGGAAACACAATCATCAAAATACTGCCATACATAAGAACAAACAGTCGAACAAAATTCTACTAAACTATGCATTGATTATCCATGATACCCTATAACATGACCTAATATCCTAGTGGATATCAAATACCATCTACCAAATTTATGCAGCTTTGGTGGCTCAGGTTTTAAATTCCCCAACAAAAATTCAGACATGGAAGTTCTTGAAATTCAAAGATATGTTGAGTAATGCAATCAGCGCCATCATAAATTCTATACACCCAACAACCTACTCAATATGCAAATTGCAAGTGATAGACAAAATTAGAATATTTTAGTGTGAATAGGTTAATCAAGCCATTGTATTACCAAAGACCTGGTTAAGCATGACTCTAATTCTAATAGGAAGCAACTTAAATTAATTAAACTTAGTAGATTCTCACTTATAATTAATCAATCAATTTAAGCATTTAACGGTTTACCGCTAGAAAAAAAATACTTACTACACATATATTATACTGAAAGAATTTAACAAGCATAAAATTTCAATTCAAATATGTTAAAATTTATTAAAGAACCTTTGATGCATTTTAAACATTTTTTTCATATACTTTTCATGTCAGTAGCTATTTCAATTTAAATATAAATACAGGTAAAACTAAAATTTAATCCCGCAACTAACTTTCTCAAATAACAAAAATAAAAAAAAATATAAATTGACCTTAAATACAATTAGCAGATTATGCTCACTGTCTTCTACTTTAGTTTGTGGATTTTTGATGATATCAACATTATCCTATATCAACATTAGGAAAATAATTTCTATCACCTATGTGTATTCACAAATATACTATTTGAATTAAAAACAGGAAACTAACACTTGATTCTAAAAAAAATAACGGTTAACAAAAATTCAGAAATTTCTTTAACAAAATTATTGGAGATAATTTTGGTAGTCACATACCATTTAGGATCGATTCCCTGCATTTTCCTCTATTTCAGTCCATTATTGGGTTCGTCGGAGTCTCATCAGATCTTTATCGGAGGATCATTGGAGAGGCACCTATGCCGTCTGCTTGGAGATCCAGGCCCTAGGGTCCTACTACCGGTGTTCACACACTTAGGTGCCATCCCAATTGGTCGAAAATCAAACTTGAATTATCTTCTCCTTCTTTCTTAGATCTATATGTTACCAGCAATTAGGGGTGGGCGAAGGATGTCGGGATGAACATCTCGCCTTAAAGAACTCATCGGTACCGTTCGTGTTGTCATCAAAAATCGAAGAAGGTTGGAAGGAAAATGAGAAGCTTCGATGGAAGGAAAATACGAAATCGGCAGCGATCCTACATTGGAACCGATCAGACGGTGGAGAGGGAGCGATTTGGTCGGACGTTGTAGCGAAGAAGGGCATCCGACATCAATCACTGGTGTCGGTGAGATGTCCTTCCTTTTCCGATCTTTACCTCCTTCTTCCTTTTTTTTTTCTCTTCTCTTTCTCATCCTTTTACATTTTCTTTCTTTTTCTGTCCTCATTGTCTTTTTGTGGCTATTATCCTTATTGTCCGGATAGCTCTAAAGACTTCCCAAAGGTATTATTATTATTATTATTATTATTATTATTTAGTTTAAATTTCCTATTATTGGTTTCTAAAAATATATTTTGATTCAAATTATTAATTTGAAAACTTTCAAAATAATACCCACCAATATAATCTCGCATAGTTATGTTGTTGTTGTGCTTATTTTGATTTTAATTCCCTCTGCTCTCTTCATTTATGTGTGTATCATTTTGTATGCTTTTACTCTGTAATATGTTCTTCGAAATGATATTCGTGAGTTCTAATGGAGTGATTTAGAGATTCAGAAAGCATGAATTTACATGGATGAAAAAGAAAGTAATGCTTGAGAATTAATGTGAAATGCTTCTTATTATTTATGTGAAATTAGGTATCATCAAGTATAAATCTTTGCTTGCTCTGCACTAGTAATTATGCAAAAATATTTTTAATTAATGATTAATTCATTTTTATTTAAAAAAATAATGTAAGATTTTTTTTAAAAAAAATTAAGATGTCGTTAATCAGTTACATTAGTACCATCTTTTAAATATTCATGTAATATTTTTGAAATTAAAATTTAAGTTTTGACTATGTTTCGATTTACACCCCTCTAGCTCCAAAAATATAATCATATATATAAAAGATACTATTTAATTTGGATAAAATAATAATAAAATATGAAATACATTTTGAAAAAAAAAATTTCTTCCAACTAGGTTTATGGTGGGCCAATCAATTAGAAATAAACATGAATGCAAAAGTTTTTTTTTAAATCTTTTTATGGCAAATTTTGATTGATTATTTACATTCTCTTTATCAATTATTTTAAGAAGACTTAATTAGTATATTAGAGAAAGTTCTAAGTTAGGAGACTAATTATATATATTATTTGTTAAACTCGAAAAAAAATTTTCGTTGCTATTTTTCATTTCAAAATTTTTTTCGCCATCTGTTGGCCCCTTATTTAGCAACGATTTAGTAATTCTGTTGCTAATTTCTGTTGCTAAATAAAGAGCCAACAAGTGGTAAAAAAAATTTGGGATGAAAAATAACAACATAAAGAATTTTTCTTTGCTGAAAATAATTTGGTTGCTAAATAACTAGAGTTAAAAAATTCGATTCTAAAATAGTAACGAAAATTCAAATTCCGTTGCTAAATTAGCAACGTAATTCATTATTAGCAATGAGAATTAATTAGCAACGAAAAAAAATTTTGCTGCTATTTTGGAATCAAATTTTTTTAACCTTAGTTATTTAGCAACCGAATTACTTTTCGTTGCTATTTTTGATCCCAAAATTTTTTCGTCATCTGTTGGCACCTTATTTAGCAACGATTAAGTGATTCCATTGCTAATTTTCGTTGCTAAATTTTGGCGCTAAAAATTTTCTCCACTTTTAGCGACGAAAGATAACCAAATATTTTTTCGTTCCTAAATCTATAAAGTTTAACCAATTTTATCAATGAAAATTATTTTCAGCAATGGAATTGAATTTCTGCTGCTAATTTAGCGATGCAATCAATTTTGTTGCTATTTTTTCATTGCTATTTCTATGTTTTCTTGTAGTTATTATATGGTATTGAATATTTAATTTTTTGATGATTTTAAAAAATTGGGTTATCGGACTGGTAAAAGTGAATCAGACCAGGAAACAGTCTCTGATTGACTCCAAAATATTTATAAAATCTAATGAATATATTTTGAGGATTATGAAAGTAGTTTTAGGAAGATTTGAGCTCACGAAGTAAGAGAAAAATAATGATTTCGGTTTAAATAGTAATCGGTTGACTGTTAGTTTGATCGAGACTTTAAAAATAGTAAATAATTTTTAAAAATTGCAGGAATTTTTATTTAGGCCTAAATTAGTATTTAAAATTATTTGGTAGTGAAATTTTGATTTTACGGTGACATCAAAAATTTTCTAATCGAATCAATTTTAGTAAACCAGACCAGAAAAGAACTCAGATTGAACCAAAAATTTTTATGGAGGCTATATTGTATATTTTAAGAATTATTAAATTAATTTTGAATAAATTTAAGCTTAGAAAGAGAGAGAAATAATTTAGAGTGCATTAATGGGCCTAAAAATCAAGTTGGGCTTAAATTAGGCCCAACAACTTTGGTTGGACTAGCCCAGCCCATTAAACCAAGGTATATAAAGCAAAAAATATCATAAGATACTAGAAAAACTGTGAGTCTTCTCCCTTCTGCCCCTCTTGAGATCGAATCCTTCTTCCTCTTGCATATCCACCATTCTTTTCATCTCTCTCTTTCAATGTCTCTCAAAAATCAAGCCTCCTAAGTGAAGTTTAGCTCTCTAGTGGATGGTAGCAGCCTCCAGCATCCAATATAAGTTAAAGAAGTGGATTAAATCAAGAATTGAAGTTTATGTGTCAAAATTAAAGTAAGAGAAATCAAGTTCTATAATTTGACTCAAGAGTTTATATAGATAGATTAAGGTATGTAGAGCTTATTTATGATGTTAGATTTAATTTTAGAGCAAATGAAATTATGATTTTATATCCTTGAAATTTTTGCCATTTTAAGATTATTTTATGGATAAGTTGTTTCATGGATTTAAGGTGATGAAAATGGAGATCTAAATGAGAAGGATAAGATTTAAGGTAAGTGGATACCATATCCTTTAATTTTCATGAGTTTTGTATGGATATAGATTTATGTAAGTTGTAAAATTGAGTGTATATTTTATGTTTAAATGAAATTAATGTATTAGATATGTTAAAGGAGGTTAGAAATGGTATTTTGAATTATTAAAAATAAAATAAATCTTACTTAATGGACTAGTGTAAACCGAATGGGTATTCAAGGTATACTAAGGTATATTTTATGAATTAATGATGTTTAATGCCATAAAATGATTTTAGATATGAAAAAAGTATCCATGAATTTATTTAGAATTTATGGAAATTATATGAATACTTTAGAGAGTTGAATTGCATTATATTCAAAGTAAAAATGTTGAATTATGATGAAATAATTCATGTAATAAGTGAAAATGATAAATTATAAGAAGATAATTCATAAAATGTGTAAAAGTGATGAAAAAGATAAGTAATTAGTATATTGTGATGCAAAAGTAAGTGAAAGGGTGAAAATGTAAATTGATATGATGGGAAGGTGTAGTTATAGAATGAAAGACAAGAATAAATTTAAATGTAAAATTTATATTATGACCGATTAGAAAGAAAAAAAAAAGAAGAAACTGAAAATTTTAAGGAAATAAAAGTTAATTGGGTAAAATAAAAGTTAATTGGGTAAAATAAAGATTAATCAAGGTTTAAAAGTGAATGTATGAATAACAAGAAAATTGAGGATTAAACCGTAATTGTACAAATAAATATTCAATTTATAGTGTAAGACATATATCTAACGGCAAAATTGTAAATAAAATGAACTTAGGTGTATTTTAATAATTTATTAAAAAAATATAAGAAATGATGTGTAGTGATAAGTGTGAATGTAAATGCAATATTTGTAAATATGAAATATATATGAATAATTTTTAGAGAAAATACATTATGCTTAAAGTGCAAATAATGAATTATGATGATATAATTTATGAAATATGAAAAAAATAAATTGTTGAAAAGTTGACTGTCTAACGTATTGAAATGGAAATCAAATGGAAATGTTAAAATTTGAAATAAAAATGATCAATCATTGTAAGATAATTCATAAAAATGTGTAAAGTGGCAAAAGAATTGATTGAAAAGTGTACTGAAATGGAAAGGCAGATGAGAATGCCAATGTGATAGGAAATTCTGAAATGAGTAAAGAATTTTGCCCTTAGTAGTGGTCAGACGGTTAAAATCTAGTTCAGAATATGAATGGCTAGCCATAGTGATACCCATACCGCAGTACAAGTCACGACGGCTTGCTTTGTTATGGCAGGATTGTAATGATTTTCCATAGTTTCTATCTGACTATCTATTCTGATATGATCTGAGGTGGATTGGTCCTTCGAGATCATCCCCTACTGTCTGCTATGGGCTCGTAGGGTCCACGTCCCGCATATCTGGTATGAAGATTTATGTTGGGATTGTAATAGGGGCATAAATATAAAAATAAGGTAAAAAGTGCAAAAAGTAAAGAAACAAGTTTAAAATGAAAAAAAAAACCTAATTGAAAAGAAATGAAAAGTTTAGGGATAAAATGGTAATTTTCCCAAATAGCGAGTTTAGTGAATAAAATTGACAAGCAATAAATGAAGTATAAAAATGGAAAGAAATAGTGAATAACTAGCCCTAAAATGTAAGTTTACATGAAAATGATAAAATAAGAATTAATTGGCAATTTATATGTCAAATAATGAGTTCTGAGTGAAAAATAAGTGAACTGGTGACAAAATTGTAATTAAAGTATAAAAAGAATGGCAATTTTGTAATTAATTAAGAGTTAGGGACATAATTGAAAGGAATTTAAAAGATTCAATGGTTAAAATGATAATTGTGTTAAAGATTAAGCCTCAAGGGTAAATGTGGTAAAAATAAGAAGATTTTTTCAAAATAAATAACGAAATAAATGTCTAAGTGATTGAATGAATGAATGCATATTTAAATGTTTAAATGCCTGCGTAATGAATAAAAGTATGAAGGTTAATTCCTAGGTGGAAATGAAACATAAGTGAACTTATTTATAAAAAACGAAAAGATTTGGTACTAAAATGTAAAATGGTAAGAAAATAACATGTTAAGGATTAATATGTAATTTGCTATACAAATAAAATATTAGTGAATAAAAGATAGATTACATATCAAATAAAAAAATTAACTGTGAACGTAAAGGTAAGCAGTGGCACTAGCAAAAATAAGTGATAAAAGAGAGCACCATTGTAAATTAGTGAAAGTGTAAGGAACAAATTGTAATTTAGCAAATGAAATATTAATTGAAGAATGAAATCGTAAATGAACTCTGTTGTATAGTGAAATACGAACCAAAAGTGTGATTTTTGCACTTCAGAAAAAAAAGTAAGGACTAAATTGTAATTTTATATGTCATAGCATATATTAAGAGTAAAAGATAAGAAAAAATGAGCTATAAGAGTAACTAGTGAAAATACAAAGTAAAATTTGCAAATGTACAACTTTAGGAACCATATTGTAGTTTGCCAATAATAATGATAGGGAAAGCGAAATTCAGAAATAGTATGGTCCATAAGTGTAATTAAATTAGCGATGCCGCGACGAACAATCTCTAAAAGGCCAGTCGCGAATATATTAGCGACGGAATTAAAAATCAGTCGCTAATTTAGTGACGAAAAATATCGTCGCTAATTTTTTTTCCGTCGCTAATTTATATTCATAATTAGTCGCCGAATTATAATAATATTTAGCGACTATATTTTTCGTCGCTAATTATAAATTTACTGTAAAAGTTAGCGACGAAATATTTGTCGCTAATTATTTGTTAAATTCTAATTTTACACAGTAGCAACAGTTTTTGTCACAAATCCGTCGCTAAATTATTGCATAATTAAAATTTTTCTTTTGTCCTATTTTTAAATTTTCATCTTGTACACACCGTAAATAATAATCTTATATTATAAAATTCATATATAATAGATGCAAATATAAATAATAATCTTATATTTTCATGTATATAATTTGTAAAGAATTCATTACAAATATAGAGTTGACATAAAAAACAATATATAAAACAAAGTATTATTTATACAATCTATTTCCCTAAAATTAATAACAAATTAAATCTTTACAATTTTCTATTAAATATAGAATTAGCTCCTAACTAATATTATTGTAATAATATATCCTAAGCCTAAATACAGTCCCTCTTTACCGATAGTTGAGGATGAGAACTTGGATTGACTGTGACTTCACATAGTGGAATAAAAATATTATCAAGAATATTTTGAAAAGATTTAGCTATCCCCATTTGCTTGTACACATTGTATAGCCGTGGTAACTGCACATTTAAAGATCAAATATTGATATGAAAATAGGAGAATATGAAGATAAAGCAAACATAAAAGTGCATAAGCAGAAAAAAAAAAAAATTTACAGCTTGCCAAGCACAAGCATCATAGGCATTTTACAGCTTGCCAAGCACAAGTATCAGACTCAACCATACCATGTGACCATTAATCATTCAAAAGTATGATGTATCTCCCTCCTCATTCATGTCTTTGATTTCTGAAGGAAATCCAACATTCATAAATTCTTAGACTCAAAAAATTATATCATCCCATATTAGGATCTTTTTATTATTAAATTTAGCCATGCAGCAAAAAATATCAAGGGCATATGGTAGTGAAGTATTGGTGTACACAATATTATAGTGATTCATTCAACCAGTTTCTTGCTAAGTGAGTACAATGCCTAGCCTTTATCTTAGACATGATCTTTTTCATGGTGCTTTTTACGAATGATCATAAAGTATCCTTTGCAGAGATCAGTGTTGACATTTTCTAAAGAGATATTCACTGTTAAACCCTCTTTCTATTCACAAAATTAAACAAACTAGTTCTTACCTTGATGGCACTTGCTTAAATAATTTAAGGTCCCAGACATCTTGAGGCACAATAAATATAATTGTTAGATCCTGAAAGAAATTAAAAAAAAAGACACAAGAATATATTAAAGAGAATATAGATGAGAAGAAATTGTCAATTCATTTCAATGGAAATTATCATACTTAACAAGGTCGCAGAGGAGATATTTCCAATACTTACACTTGAAGTAATGCTCCTGAGCAGCACTAAGGCAGCATCTGCCTGCATGTTCAAATAAAAACAAAGAAAAATATTTGTATCTTAAATCTAATTAACTTCTGAATGATGGTACAACATTTTAACTGAAAACAAGCGTCTAAATGATGACAAAAAATTTTAGTACGGAAGTAAAAAGGCTTACATGACTCTTTCCCACCCACCCCCTACTGTAATCACCACAATTTTAACAGTTGAAATATATGTTATAACCCCAGTAAAAAGAAAATATCACTATGCCATTCCCATCACTAAAATACAAATACAATAATACAATCACTTCAGTTAAATGCTTGCAATATTTATCGTAGGCCAACATGGAAGAGAATTAATAAGAAATGAAACTGCCAAAAAAGAGTAAACACAACCTAGTTATCTCAAAAAGAAAAATGCTAGATAATATTCACCTTGCATCAAGATTTGCCAATCCACAAAATGATCCATCTTTCACCTTATGCCTGCATGTAATCAAAACATATGCTTATAACTACTAATCATTTAAATTTGCACTGGGGGCAGCAAAAGGATTAGTCTTTTCATATAAATCAATACCCAATGCTATCTACGGTCATGAAGTTTATCCTTATTGGAGAAATATAACTATTAACTATTATTTCAGCTCTTATTTAAATCACCTGCAACAGAACCAGATTGCGAGTTCATTCATAACTAGACACCCTATCAAATCCCACATACAAAGGCACATAAAATTGTTTCCATCATGTTTTTGTCTAAGCTTTCAGCTTGGTCTTACCATGAAAACATTGGTACTATTAATTGGAAGAACAGAAGAAGTCGAACTGGACATTTCAAATTGCCAATCTAGAAACACATAAACCATATGATAATCCCATATGTATCGAAGCCATAAAAAATGCAACCAACCTGGAAAACACAGTTTATGATAAAAGAAGAATGCATATTGACTATAAAATACAATTTATCAATTTGTTCCTCTGTTAATTTTATCATTGACAGATCAACAAGAAAAATAAAGATCCGTTAGTAAAGATATTATCAACGCAAGATAGTAATAAACATCAAATCACAACCACGTAACAACAATTTGAATAGCATATTCAATTACTCTTAGAGATTTTTTGTTATTTTGTATTCGATTTTCCTTACATGTTTACTCGAATGTGTGGTTTTTAGATTTGAAAAACTATTAGTTTAAAACCTGCATAGATGTTCCCAAGTAAGAATGGGAAAAGAAATAAAGACAGCACTCAAGCCATCTCTATATAACAGCATAAATAATATATACTAATATATAGCTTTTGTTAAGAGACATGCTATATAATTTATGTTTCATAATCTGCGAACTAGGGTCAAATGTTAAGAACCTTACCAATGCCAATAATATTCTTGAAGAAACCTGTTTCCCTTTGGAAAGCCAGATGTCACATAGAGCTGCAACAATGTAGCCAATTGATATTCTCTAGCTTGAATGACAACAAAAACAAGTTTAACAGTTTAAAGGTTAGGTATATGAAAAAGAACAACATTAAGGTGATGATATGTGACAACAGCTAGTAATGTTCTCTATTTTTGTCAGTGTTTATTAGAAATGTAGCATGTCCAACATCTAAAAGTATACTACATAAAGGTAGATGTAATGAAAGACACATTCGATGCCTAAATGTCTTCCTTGTTCAGATTATTCATTCACAAAAAGAAATCAAAACCACAAATTACAATGAAAATACCTGTCATCACATATTCCGGAGCAGCAAAGCCATAGGTCCCAAAATCGAGTTGAAATATAAGTTTTGTCACCTTGAGGCCCAGCTTTTGCTATACCAAAATCTAAAAGCTTTGCATTATATTCCTGCCAAAAAGGTCATTTATACTTAGTATTCAAATTAAGAAAAAGACTCAAAATTTATCATTTCATTAATAGCACATACTGAATCAAGCAAAATGTTTGAAGTCTTAAAATCTCTGTATATAACTGGTTCACATAGACTGATGGGAACAATTCTCTTCCTTTTATCAGGTTGATTTGCCAATTTCCCATCTTTTTGCTTCATGATTCTATGAATAATCAACTAACTCCCTGTCAAATATGCAACTTCTATAAATAACAATTTATACATGGAAAGAAAAAGAACTAAACTTAATCACATATATATATAGTAATAGTGAAGATTTATATTTACATCAAGTATCCAAGCTATTTTACATGCTTGGAGAGGCAATGAATGCCAATTTCCTCTTGTTAAAATTCAGAAAAAAAAAAATGTTGGATAATAGCAAATGCCAGTTTGGCCGGACTCACCATCCAAGTTGGTAGCAGGTCCTTCCCTAAACTGGATAACAGCGATGCAAATCCCATTTACCACAAACACATATACAAAGTATTATGCATACGTAATTTCCTAAACACAAAGGAGAAATAGTCCCAAGCTGAGGTTTGACTTGAGTATACATATTTAGACATGGTCTATTTTTTCAGTAGTAATAATTAATTATTTAAGCTTTTTTATTAAGAATAAAATGTAAAATAAGACATAAAGAAAATTGAAGTTGGATATTAATTATTTACAGACTTTATTTTCCTTTTCATTGTTAAATAAAACATTATATAAATTGATTGTAAAAATTGCCCCATATTGCTCCAAACAAATATAAATATGAATACGAAAATACAAGGTTTCAAGGAATCACCACATGTATTGGAAATTTCCAACCATGCTCTGGGGACCAATCCAGGAAGGACACAAGTCTTTTCCGGATGACACTTCATAAGACAACCCTTCACCAGC
>JBBPFJ010000271.1:62962-98969 GCA_037975025.1 Excoecaria agallocha
AAGTCCAAAATCATGGTCTTCTATGTACATGCCATTTCTTCTTTGATTCTTGTCCTTTGGCACCTGTCCCTGTGCGCAGTCATAAAACTACATGCTAAGCAAATCTAATTGCTTAGCGGTGGATACACTTACAAAGAATTTCAATTAACTTAATTTGTTTATTTAATTCAAATTGACCACTATTATTTTATTAATCTCTTATAATTTCATAAATTTATAATTTATTCATTTCATGTCCAATTACTCATTAAATAGTCTCAAAACTTTTTTTTTTCATATTTAATTTCAATAATTTATCTGTCAGAGTAGAAATTTATCATTTTATTCCTACAATTGACTTTTCTTGTTTTGCTGATCGACTTTGACTTTTGGTTGACTTTTTTTTTATTTTTACCCATTTTAACTCCGATTTTGACTCAGTAAATTTCTTCCAACACCAATTTAACTTTAATTTCGTAAATTACCATTCAGTCCCTGAAAATTTTTTCTTAAGTGTAAAATTACCGTTTGGTCCCTATACTCTTCCTTATTTACAAACTTTGCCCTTTTTAGTCAAATGGACTATTTTATTCCTTTTAATTATGTTTTACCGGCAATTGACTATTTTGCCCTTCATTGGATGTAAAAATTACAAGTTTACCCTTATAACACATATATACTTCATTTTTCATCTTATATCATTTTTGTTCATATTTTCAATATCTCTAAAGCCAAAATTCTCCTTTTACATAGTTTTATAATAAATTACAATTTTGCCCCTAATTATTGATAGTAGAAAAATCCATGAACCGGATAAGCGGATAAGCAAATCCAGTCATCGGGAGTGTCCACACTGCTTTGGAGTATGTGACTACTCCTCGGACTATCAATAATAAGCCGGCTAACAGAAGCAGAATAATCAAAATTTTCAGAGCAATAACAGAGTGTAATAATACAGAGACAGAACACTGCGGGGTAAGTACCCCTATGGCTAGCCACACTATCCTAAGGTCCTGGGTTACCCACTGATACTAAGGGCATAACTTATTATTTCATTTCCATATTTTATATCATTATTATATTGTTTTTTATGACAATTGTCTTATAGTAACCTACACAAAATTAATTTTTTAATCATTTAAACTTATCAGCTGTACATTTTTCAGAGATATGAAGAATATCATCAAAATATAGCCAAATCAACTGTTTTACTCATATTAGCCATTCGGCCACAATGGGAATTTCCACATTCATAGCCTTTAATCATTCTTTTTATACTATATTTATTTTTTTATTTATTTAAACATCATTATAGCAAAATATGCTTAATTTGCACAAGATTTCTCAAAGTATAACAACTTTCATCATTATGTACTTATATACATATTCACATACCTTTATCATTTTTCATTTTCATCAAGTCTATTATTCTTTTCACATCTTATATTGTCCATATATAACCAAATAAAGCATTTATTATTAAATTACATAATAATTACTTAAATAATATCATTTGGCCATCACTAGGGTTCCCACTTTTTAATTGTTTTCGTCACTAAATTAAGTTCATACTACTTTAATTCACCACAATATCAAGTTATTTCAAATTAATTCATCAATTAACCCTAGTTTACATAGTTACATAATAGAAATTTCGAGGAAAACACATTAAAATAATTAAAATTAATTGTAAATTGTATCCACTAACCTTATGTTGGCTTCCTTGTCACCTATTCCTCCTTTTCTTTGCCTTTTTCTCCTTTAGATTGGCCTTCCTCCTTTTGTTCTTCTTTTGGCCGAAAATACAAGGAAGAAATTTATCAATTTAACTCAAAAATGAAAAAAATTTAAACACACTAATATACTCCCCTAAAGCTACTCTATATGCTATTATAAAATCTTCCTCAAATTCAAGCTCAAACTCATAAAACCATCAAAGTATGCCTTCGAGATTTTACCTCAATTCTTATGTTTCTTGGCCTTCCCTTGCTATAAAATCTTCCCTATATGAATGACCAAGGATTTATTAGTATGAGAATCAAATTTGAGCTGAAGTTATGGAGAGAGAAAGCTTGAGAAGAAAAGGAATGGAGGAGAGAAAACCTAGAGAGAATTTTGGTTTTGAAAAGAAAAAGGGGAGAAGATGGTCGAATTTTCAAGATAATTTTTGTGAGTTTCCTCCTTATATAGGATGATAAAATTTTGCAAAAGTAGAGGCCAAGATTCATCCAATTACTATTGAATCCAATGGCTTGAAAATTGGCCACTTGTCACTCATCTAGGAACTTAGGATTATCCTACTACCATGATCTCACAAAAAAATAATCATTACGCCAAAATATCATCCTATGTAAAATATCTTGGTCAAATACCCGGATTTGACCCTCCTAATGACCCAATTTCGATTTTTCACTCCGAAACATGAATTTTTGATCCCGATGTTGGATTGATCTAAAATTTTTCCTCAAGTGTCATTATACATTCAATAATATATGGTAAAAATTTTAGTTTATTCTGATATCGTTTCAATATACTTTTAGCTTCGGCAGCCTGTGCGGCCAGTCCAAAACCCAAATTTTCAGAATTGTCAGATTTGATATTTTTCAGTTCCTCTTGTGTCACTGCACTATGAATAGAATGTATATGAAATTTGAATTAAATCAGAGGTCTCTAAGGCATCCAATTGCTTATTCAAAGTTTTAATCAAACCTACACCGAACCGTGATTTTGTTTTTGCCCTTTTGGAGGTCTATTTGACCTCATTTATCACTCAAATTATACTGCTAGACTCCATTTAATACGTACTTTTATATTTGATAGTAATCTCAACTTGCCTGTCAGGTCACCCATCCTCGGGTTTTTCCTGGTTCGGGCACGTTTAACGATGTAATCTTTCATATTTTTCTATCATTATCAATTCTAATCACCCCAAAACTTATCATAAAATAATTAATCATGCATAATAATAAGTTATGCATTACAAATTCAAATTTGGGACGTTACAGTTCTCCCCCCTAAATAAAAATTTTGTCCTCGAAATTTACCTGGATTGAAGAGGTGTGGATACTATTATCTCATCATATCCTCCGGTTCCCTAGTGGCTTCTTCAACATTGTGATGTGTCCAAAGCACTTTGACCAACATAATTTGCTTGTTTCGAAGTTGTCTGACTTCCCGTGCTAGGATTCTCACCGGTTTTTCATCATAAGATAGATCAGGTCTTAATTGAATATCTTCAGAAGTGGTAACATAGGAAGGATCCGAACGATATCTTCTGAACATAGAAACATGAAACACATCATGGATCATTTCCAGTTTCAATGGTAACTTCAATCGGTATGCCACTGGTCCCACTCACTGGATTATTTGATAGGGTCCGATGAATCTGGGACTAAGTTTACCTTTCTTGCCAAACCGGAGCACTTTTTGCCATGGTGACGCTTTCAGAAACACTTGTTCTCCTACATTAAATTCTATGTCCTTCCTTTTTAAATTTTTATAAGATTTCTGTTTGTCGGTGGCAGCTTTTAGATTATCTCGGATCAGCTTCACTTTTTCTTCAGTTTCTTTAATCAGATCAGGTCCCACTAGCTTGCTTTCGCTTAATTCTGTCCAGCATAAAGGGGTTATGTGTTTTCTCCCATATAATGCTTCATAAGGAGCCATTTTGATGCTGGAGTGATAATTGTTATTGTAGGTAAACTCAGCCAATGGGAGATATCTTTTCCAACTTCTTCCAAACTCGAGTACACAATATCATAACATGTCTTCCAACACCTGTATTACCCGTTCAGATTGGCCATATGTCTGAGGATGAAAAGCCGTGCTGTAATCCAAGCGGGTTCCCAATGCTTTTTGAAGTTTTTGCCAAAATATGGAAGTGAATCGTGGGTCTCAGTCAGAAATTATAGACAACGGGACACCATAAAGCCGCACAATCTCATTCACATAAATCTCTGCAAATCTGGTTAAGGAAAAATCTGATCTCACTGGAAGGAAATGAGCCGATTTAGTCATTATGTCCACAATCACCCAAATAGAATCATGCTGTCTTATGGTAAGGGGTAAGCCAGACACAAAGTCCATAGTGATCCATTCCCATTTCCATTTCGGTATCATGATAGGATGTAATAACCCTAAAGGCACCTGATGCTCGGCCTTAACTTGTTGACAAATTAGGCATTTAGTCATAAAATCTGCTATTTCTTTCTTCATCCCTGGCCACCAGTACGACCTCTTCAATTCCTGGTACATTTTGTTGCTACCAGGATGCCTAACATAAGGACTACTATGGGCTTCCGTCAAGATATTCTTTTTCAAATCTACATCATTAGGCACACATATCCTGCCTTTATAATACAGGCAGTTATCGTGACTAAGTGAAAACTCAATGCTTTTACCTGCCTGTACCTGTGGGTGAGACATAATGGAGGCTAACCTATCATTTTGCCTTTGAGCGGCTTGTATTTGTTGAAGCCAATCTAGTTTTATCTGCATTTCTGCCACCAATGCTCCATCTTGTGCCATATTCAACCTCACCTTCATTGCTCGCAAAGCCATCAAGTGCTTCCTGCTCAGTGCATCGGCTACCATATTTGCTTTACCAGGATGGTAGTCAATCAAACAAACATAGTCTTTAATAAGTTCTAGCGAACACCTCTGTCGCAGGTTGAGCTCTTTTGTGTAGGAAAATATTTTAGGCTCTTGTGGTCTGTGTAAATATAGCACTTCTCCCCATAAAGATAATGCCTCCATATTTTCAGAACAAATACAATAGCTGCTAGCTTCAGATCATGTGTAGGGTAATTCCTTTCATGTGCCTTTAGCTATCTAGATGCATATGCCACCACTTTCCCTTCCTGCATGAGTACACACCCCAACCCGTTCCTGGAAGCATCGATATAAATAGTATAAGGTTTACCTGAAATGGGTTGAGTGAAAACAGGAGCCTCAGTCAACATATTTTTTAGTTTCTCGAAGCTTTGTTGACATTTCTCCGTCCACTCAAATCTAGCATTCTTCTGTAGCAGCTTGGTAAGAGGGAAAGCTATCATAGAAAACCCTTTTACAAATTGCCTGTAGTATCTAGCTAAACCGAGGAAACTTCGAACCTCTGCAATATTTTTAGGCGGCTTCCAGTTAAGAACAGCTTCAATTTTTGTAGGATCTACTTTAATACCCTCCGCAGATATCACGTGGCCAAGGAAGGCAACTTTATTTAGCCAAAACTCACATTTACTGAATTTGGCATACAACTCTTTATCCCTTAATGTTTACAATACGATTCTCAAGTGTTGGTCGTGCTCCTCTGGTGTCTTAGAATAAACCAGGATATCATCAATGAATACCACTACAAATTGATCCAGGTAGGGGTGGAAGATGCAATTCATTAAATACATAAATGCAGCTGGTGCATTAGTAAGGCCAAAAGGCATCACCACAAACTCGTAATGCCCATATCTCGTGCAAAAAGATGTTTTTGGAATATCTGTTTCTTTTACTCCTAACTGGTAATAGCCATATCTCAAATCTATCTTAGAAAATGTGCTGGCACCCTTCAGTTGATCAAACAAGTCATCAATTCGGGGTAAGGGATATCTATTTTTGATAGTGACTTTGTTCAACTGTCTATAATCGATGCACAGGCGGAGAGATCCATTTTTCTTTTTCACAAACAATACTGGAGCTCCCCAGGGAGAAACACTCGGGTTGATGAAACCTTTCTTTAGCAATTCCTGCAGCTGAATTTTTAACTCTTTCAACTCGGCTGGTGCCATGTGATAAGGGGCTATGGCAATGGGTGCTGTGCCAGGAAACACATCAATACCAAATTCAACTTCCCTTTGTGGGGGTAATCCTGGTAACTCATAAGAAAAAAATCAGGGAAGTCTTTAACTGTAGGCACATCACTAACTTGTGGTTTCTGGGCCTCAGTTTCAGTGACAAAAGCCAAATAAGCTGCACACCCTTTCCTAATACATCTCTATGCTGCAGTGGCTAAAATGACATTGGACAAGAAATCAAATCGTTCTCCTACCACCACGATCTCTCGATCTTCTGAAGCTTTCAAAATGATTCTTTGCAGGCGACAGTTAACAATCGCTCGGTGTTCATAAAGCCAATCCATCCCCAAGATGACATCAAACTCATAGAATGAAAGTTCGATCAGATTCGCAGGAAATATGGCCTGTTGTATCTGTATAGGACAATCCCTGTATACTTTGTTTACAACCACACTGTGACCCAAGGGGTTGCTCACTAGGATGTCCTGACCTAACTATGCTTGTTCTAACCACTTTTCCTGTGCAATTCTAGTGCTCAAATAGGAGTGTGTGGACCCGGATCTATCAATGCACAAATAGCATCACCAAATAGGTGAAACTTACCTATAATAACATCCAGAGCATCCTGATCCTCCTGAGCTCTGATGGTATAATTTATGGCTGCAGATGGTTTGTCTGAAACTGGAGTACTGCCTCTACCTGATGGGGCCCCATTAGGTCTGCCTATACCTCTGCCTCATGCTGAAGTAGTACCCTGTCTGCCAACAAAAGTCTGTGTAGTTGGTGTAGTAGCCTATGTTTGTGCTTTGGGGGTAATCTTTCACCAAATGCTCTCGGGATCCATATCTAAAATAGGCCCCTATCACTCTTCAGCAATCACTTGAATGTCGGCGCCTGCAATACTCACAGACTGGTATCTCCGATCTACTTGAGCCCTGGCCTAGAGGGGCATTACCCACTGATGCTACAGATGAGGGTGCTCGGACTCAAGTCATTATAGAGGCCTCTATCAAACGACTGGCACATTTTTACTGGAGGGAACTTGTAATCTTTCATGTAAAAGCTGAGTCTCTCGAACTCTCTATCATACTCCTGTACCGACCTGCTACCCTGGCGTAGTCGCCAAAAGGCCTCCTCCATGGATCTCAAATATTCTCTGCCCACATACTTATCTCTGAACTTATCATAAAAATAACCCCATGTAACCTGCTTTGGCGAGGTCTAGCATCTAACTGTGTCCTACCAAATATATGCTGGTCCCTGGAATAGAGCCACTGCTCCCTCGAGTTTCTCCTCTGATGGGCTATGAGTAATCTCAAATATTCTGTCCATCTTCATCAACCACTCTTCTGCCTATGTGATTGTGATCAGCTCTCGGCCATAAAAATCCTCTGCACCCAGTCTCTTTAACTGCTATAATATCGATCTCCTGGATGGCTTGGGAGGTGCCTGCGGCTGAGGCTGAAATCTCTGAAAGAACTTTTCCATCATCTGTATAACATCTATTGGTGTAAGGGGCGGAGGAGTCTGTGCCACAGGTGCAGGAGTAAGAGTGAGCTGAGAAGGTTGCTGTGATCTAGTGCTCGGTGTAGACTCATGTGTTTCTGGACTCGCAGAAGCCTTACTCTCAGCATCACTCGCTAACTCAATAGTCCGCCGGAGCTAGAAGCCATAATCAATACTGAAATGCATAAAGGACAGGTAAGGTTTTAATTCCAACATTTATATCACAGTTATATGGCATGTACATAATTCATATATTCATTCATCATTTTCCACTCAATTTGGTACCTACTAACTCCGATCTTAGGACCGCCTAAACCACGCTTTGATACCATTAAATGTAACGCCTTTTTAACTAATTTAAAGACGTACATTGTTCATTAATACTCTTATAAATAGTAAGTTGTTATTTGATTTTAATGGAAAATTTGCAATATAACGGCTTAATTTTCTTAGTTCCCAAACCTGTAAAAAGTCAAATTTACACTCCTAACAACATTCCTCCTACTCCTAGACTTCAATCAATAATTCACAGCACTTCTATAATCTCGGTTCATCATACACATTCACACACATCTAATCCATACTATATTCATTTGCATCCATCTAACTAATACATTAAGTTAATATTACATGCCAATAATTCTCATTCTTGTCATAAATAATTTACATATGATTATAAGACAAAAGTCAAAAATCATGGTCTTCTATGTACATGCCATTTCTTTCTTCGATTCTTATCCTTTGGCACATGTCCCTGCGTGCAGTCATAAAACTTCATGTTAAGCAAATCTAATTGCTTAGTGGTGGATACACTTATAAAGAATTTCAATTAACTTAATTTGTTTATTTAATTCAAATTGACCACTATTATTTTATTAATCTTTTATAATTTCATAAATTTATAATTTATTCATTTCATGTCCAATTACTCATTAAATAGTCTCAAAACTTTTCTTTCATATTTAATTTCAATAATTTATCTGTCAGAGTAGAAATTTATCATTTTATTTCCATATTTGACTTTTTCTATTATGTTGACCGACTTTGACTTTTGGTTGATTTTTTTTCCATTTTTACTCATTTTAACTCTGATTTCGACTCAATAAATTTCTTCCAACACCAATTTAACTTTAATTTCGTAAATTACCATTTAGTCCTTGAAAATGTTATCTTAATTGTAAAATTACCGTTTGGTCCCTATACTCTTCCTTATTTACAAACTTTGCCCTTTTTAGTCAAATGGACTATTTTATTCCTTTTAATTATGTTTTACCTGCAATTGACTATTTCGCCCTTCATTGGATGTAAAAATTACAATTTTACCCTTATAACACATATATACTTTATTTTTCATCTTATATCATTTTTGTTCACATTTTCAGTATCTCTAAAGCCAAAATTCTCCTTTTTACACAGTTTTATACAAAATTATAATTTTGTCCCTAGTTATTGACAGTAGAAAAATCCATAAACTGGATAAACGGATAAGCAAATCCAGTTATCGGGAGTGTCCACACTTCTTGGGAGTATGCGACTACTCCTCAGACTATCAATAATAAGCCGGCTAACAGAAACAGAATAATCAAAATTTTTCAGAGCAATAACAGAGTATAATAATACAGAGATAGAACACCATTGGTAAATGCCCTTATGGCTAGCCATACTATCCTAAGGTCCTAGGTTACCCACTGACACTAAGGGCATAACTTTTTATTTCATTTTCATATTTTATATCATTATTATATTGTTTTTCATGACAACTGTCTTATAGTAACCTACACAAAATTAATTTTTCTATCATTTAAACTTATAAGTTGTACATTTTTTAGAGATATGCAGAATATCATCAAAATATAGCCAAATCAACTATTTTACTCATATTAGCCATTCGACCACAATGGGAATTTCCACATTCATAGCCTTTAATCATTCCTTTTTATACTATATTTATTTTCTTATTTATTTAAACATCATTATAGCAAAATATGTTCTTATATATTATTCAAATACCTTTATCATTTTTCATTTTCATTAAGTCTATTATTCTTATCACATCTTATATTGTCCATATATAACCAAATAAAGCATTTATTATTAAATTACATAATAATTACTTAAATAATATCATTCGGCCATCACTAGGGTTCCCACTTTTAAATTGTTTTCTTTACTAAATTAAGTTCATACTACTTTAATTCACCACAATATCAAGTTATTTTAAATTAATTCATTAATTAACCCTAGTTTACATAGTTACATAATAGAAATTTCAAGGAAAACTCATCAAAATAATTAAAATTAATTGTAAATTGTATCCACTAACCTTATTTTGGCTTCCTTGTCACCTATTCCACATTGTCTTTACCTTTTCCTCCTTTAGATTGGCCTTCCTCCTTTTATTCTTCTTTTGGCCGAAAATACAAGGAAGAAATTTATCAATTTAACTCAAAAATTAAAACAATTTAAACTTACTATTGTACTCCCCTAACCCAACTCTATATGGTATTACAAAATCTCCCTCAAATTCAAGCTCAAACTTATAAAACCATCAAAGTATACCTTAGAGATTTTACCTCAATTCTTATATTTTTTGGCCTTTCCTTGATACAAACTCTTACCTATGTGAAAGAGCAAGGATTTCTGAGTATGAGAATCAAATTTGAGCTGAAGTTATGGAGAGAGAAAGCTTAAGAAGAAAAACGAATTGAGGGGAAAAAACCTAGAGAGAATTTTGGTTTTGAGAAGAAAAAGTAGAGAAGATGGTCGATTTTTCTATAGATTTTCTGTGGATTTTCTCCTTATATAGGATTCTAAAAGTCTGCAAAAGTACATGCCAAGATTCATCCAATTATTATTGAATCCAATGGCTTGAAAATTGGCCACTTGTCACTTATCTAGGCACTTAGGCTTATCTTAATACCATAATCTCACACACACATAATATATACACCAAAATATCATTCCATGTAAAATACCTTGGTCAAATTCCCGGATCTGACCCTCTTAATGACCCAATTTCAGTTTTTCACTTTGAAATATGAATATTTGATCCCGATGTCAGATTGATCTAAAATTTTTCCTCGAGTGTCATTATATATTCCATAACATATGATAAAAATTTTACCTCATTCCGATATCATTTCAATATAATTTTAGCTTCAGCAGCCTGTGTGGCCAGTTAGAAACCCAAATTTTCAGAATTTCAGATTTGATATTTTCAATTCCCCTTCTGTCACTCGACTATGAATAGAATGTATATGAAATTTGAATTAAATCAGAGGTCTCTAAGGCCTCCAATTTCTTAGTCAAAGTTTTAATCAAACCTACACCGAAAGTTTTTTCTTCTTTCGCCTTTTTGGAGGTCTATTTAATCTCATTTATCACTCAAATTATACCGCTAAACTCCATTTAATACGTACTTTCATATTTGACATTAATCTCACCTTGCCCGTCAAGTCACCCATCATTGGGTTTTTCCTGGTCCCGAGCACGTTTAACAGTGCACTCTTTCAAATTTTTCTATCATTATCAATTCTAATCACCCCGAAACTTATCATAAAATAATTAATCATGCATAATAATAAGTTATGCATTACAAATGCAAATTTGGGACGTTACACACTGCTTCAGGTACACATTATTTTTCTTTCACTCTAAATTTTGGCTCACTTAGGTAATAGTACATTAAGCTCCCCAAAATTGGGGCCGGCTGTAGATACCGTGACTTAAGGCAGCCTAGATCAGGATTACCCGATAATGAGGATATGATGTATCACTGACAGCAAATTGGGATCTTAAAGCTTTGATTGTGATCTTTTTGCATTTTCTAAAAGATTTTTATAAATCTTCAAGAGCTTACAAACATTTTCAAATGTTTTAACAAAATATAAGTAAAAACTCCATTTTGGGTCTTCAGTAGTGGTAGATGGCCGTTTGTCACCTAATGGGTGCCCGTCTGTGGATACCTCTCTGCTGTATGGCTATCTAAAGGGTTATTTTGGTCAATTTAGGGTTTAATGATAAGGTACAACCATCTCTCATTGAGAGAT
This sequence comes from Excoecaria agallocha, assembly GCA_037975025.1. Taxonomy (NCBI): domain Eukaryota; kingdom Viridiplantae; phylum Streptophyta; class Magnoliopsida; order Malpighiales; family Euphorbiaceae; genus Excoecaria; species Excoecaria agallocha. Next base: position 74,280 of record JBBPFJ010000271.1, read on the forward strand.
GTCTATCCCTCACTCAAAACCCGAGATTTTCAACTATTTTTTGGTATTCTAAAAAGGAAGTTAGAGGATAATGATAATATTTTGAATTTAAGGGGATTATCTCTCTAAATTTGAAGTCTTAAAGTTGGAATTCAACTCAAATTCTTCATTAGGTATAAAAATCTTAATTTTTACGATTTCAAAGAAGATGGAAGAGAAGAATCATTTTCTTTGAAGAGCCACCATTAGAGAAGAAGAATTTGTTTTTTTCTATCTATAAATCTTGTGCTCTAGCAAGTTCTTGAGAACACACATACACATAACGATTTTAAATTTGGTTTTGAGAAACAACAACTAAGAAATGGAGTAGAGATCTGGACCACAAAAGTCATAGAGTTAGAATATTTCCTGAGGGTAATATTCTAGGCTCCTTTCCATTATCTTCTCTCTCTAGAATTCAAATGACGTAATCATGTGATTTTGATGTGTGTTGGCATTCTTTATTTGTTATTCTTGTAATGACTATACTAGATAATCCTGAATTACTGTTACTAATTACATTCATTAATCCTAATAATCATGTGGGTTATCTGTTACCAATGCATATATGAGCATACAAATAATTAGACTATATCATTCATAACATATTGAGTGCTATACTTTATCATACTAGAGAGAAACATAGGTACATATCTTAATAATTACATGCCTTTACATGTAAATTTGTCTTTAGCTATTTCAAAAGATACTAAAGGAGTTCATACTTCAAAATTTAATCCTCCTAATTCGATGTTGGCTGCGAAGATTATGGGCTTTGTCCTTGACAAAACGTTCTATCCTGTGGACCTACACGGATAAACACCCGTGCTAAGCTATAAAGCTTAGTGGGGAACAACTAATATATATGCATATGTATATTGATAATCACTCATAGTGATTATCCACAAGCATGCAATTATAGTATACATGAATAGTATATTAACAAGGTGATATAAAGAAATCATGAACAATAAAAGGACTGTTAATTCAATGGATCATTTAATGTAAATCATCAACTGTGTACATATTTCATTTATCTTATTCATTTGCCTGCTCAATTTCCTGTGGGAGTGGATAACGGGTACTGTAGATACCAAAAGGTATCAAATCCATGAATACCCGAAGGTATTAAATCTGTAGACCCATTGGGTCAGAACTATGGTCTCATGTAGAGACAAACTGTGGACTCATATATAAGAGTCAGACTATAGCAGCTGCACAACCAAGTCTTTAAGTGCAGGCTTAATTCAATTACTTTTCATATCTTGTGACATTGTATCCATATATACAACTACAACATTAATACATGCAAGGAAAAACTTACTATCATTTATTACTATTCTTTATTGTAAAAACAATCATTTATTTTGATTGCAAGAAAATAACGCATGCATAAACTCATTTAAGGTAATAGAACTTACCTTTTTGTTATTAGCAAATCTTGCAATTAAAGGGATTCCTTACTGTAAACTCGCAATTCAGGATGATTTGTAAGTTTAGAAGGGCTTAGGTAAATTTTAAATCCCAATTGAAGTCATAAAATACAAGTATCAAAAACAGAAAATAAAGGCATATTGTCGCGCTCGTGACGAATGTCGCGATCGCGGCATTAATCGCGCTCGATACAGACAACAATGGCCTATATGAGCATTCTTTGATGTCGCGCTCGCGACACAAAGCTACCGCTTGATGTCGCGCTCGTGACATAAAGCTACCGCCTGCTGTCACGCTTGCGACGGAAAGCGACGAGTCAAATGCCTCCAAGCTTATTGCTCAAAAATCCAATAAATTCATTTCAAAACCCAGATTTCATCTCACTTTCAACATCCCAAACAAATTTTTCTGAAAACAATATCTTCTACAAAGTTTTAGGCCTATATGTCCAATTTCCAAAGCATTAAAAATCTCCTCAATAGGACCTATAAATCTTTAGAAATTTAAGAAAAACCACAGACTGTTCATAAGGGCACATTCACAGCCACAATCAGAATTCAATTCCGATTTTCACTATCATGTAGTGAAAATCAGATTTCGGTCTCTTCTAACAAAATCAAGGTTTACAAGTCTAGTTTCTATACCAATTAGAATTTCATCATTTAGGCAACTATAGCTCAAGATATGAGCAAAAGCATACAGACTGGTCAAATAATCTTTAAGACATATTTCATATCCTAAACCAAATCATACCAATTATCAACTCTAATCCACTTCTAAGCTTATAATCATCCATAAAACACATGAGAGAGGCACTCAAGATCATTCTCATGACAATTCATAAACTTTTACACACATAGAAAATTCAAAGTTCCCATACCTTGCTTGAGCTTTCTCTTCTTCAACCTTGAAGAGTTTCCTTTCCCTTTCCTTTGCTTGCTTCTCCTTCTATAAACATAAAACACTTCTATGAAAAACCCATAAACTAATCCATGAATCATACATATCAAAGTATAAAAGTGTTACCTTAAGCCTAAAGCCAAGAAATTCTTTCTCTTTTTCTTACCCTAATTCAAAGAAACATAGAGAGAGAGAGAGGATGAGAGAGAGAGGAGAGTGGAGAGGAGATGAAAAATGGAGATTGAAGACCCCATGGTGGCCGGCTCCCTTCTCAAAATATCCCTCTTCCCAAAGCCTCTAATTGGCCCAAGTGTTGTATAATTGCCAAAATTACAAATTGATCCTTTAGCTTTCCTTTATTTCTATTATTACCCCAAATCTTTCCCTTTAGTTATGCAATTGGGTCCTTTCACATACAATTACACTTAATTAAGCATAAACAATAATAATTAATTAATGATAATTCTTCTAGGGTACATTGAGGGGTATTACAATTCTTTTTTACTAATATGCATGTTAATTCGAGACATTTTGGATCGTGAACCTGAGTTTAATTGGCATATTTATGGTGTGTGAATGTTGATTTCCTCCATTGTTGTATATTTGAAGATTGACTTTTGGTTCTTTTAATCATGTAAATGTATATTTTATATGCATTACATGCATGATTTGTTGTTATTTCACATTTTGTTGTGATTTAAGTTACAAAAATTCATATTTTGAGATTGGAAAATATTTTGCATGATTCTTTGAGGTTTTGCTTCATTTCTGCATCTTCTGATTTTGTCCAATGCTGACAGATGGGAAAAAGGTATGAGGGATGGCCGTCTTTCACCTGAGGGATGGGACCCCTAATTGCCCTCTCTATGTCCGTCCCTCATTCCTCTTGTGGTTGTCCCTCACTTGATTTGGCTGTCCCTAGGTGATTTTTAAGCTATTTTTAATATCTTTCATGTATATTCATGTGTTTTTACTCCTATTTATCATATTTGTGCATTCTTTCATGCGGTTTCATGCTGTACTATCTACTTTTGTATTCTTTTATATTGTATGACTCAATATTTCAATTATTCATATTATTACATACTAATTCATTATTTTGTTTTTTGTATTTTTGTGAGTATTTAATTAATTGGATTTTGGAGGATTGCTTTAAATTTTTGCATGGGAAGTCGTGCTCCTGGAAGCAATCCACTACTCATTACCCATCTAATTTTTCTTGTTTTCATTCCTTTTTTATGGTTTCATTTGATTAATTATTTATTTTGCATTTATTGATTTATTTTCCTTTTAGATGTATTATTTCTTCAAGTTTGTAATAATTAGTAAAAAAAGGATTTTGTGCACGATAAAAATAAAAGACAATAAAAATATTTTCTATTAAATAAATGGTATTTTCTTCCAAAATGTGGATCAATATCCAAATTTTATCCAAACTCACATAACTTAATAAAATTCTTTTGTAAATCCACATGAGGGAACCAATGTTCCCAAACTTAATCAATTGCCTGTTTTATGTATGTATTTCATTTTGTACATCATTATTTGGGACAATTTTCTTATGTAATAATTTAAGTAAGACTTTATTTTTATTTTTTTATTTTATTGCTTTCTTACTTGATAGGGATATTTAAATTATGTCGCTTGCATCGTATGAGAAAGGGGAGTGGATTAATTCTAAAATCCAATTAAAAAATAAACACCTAACCAAGATACCTAAAAATAGTGATGTCCCAAACATCAATATCTGTTTGGGCATCAAAAGGTTGAGATTTAATTTCCAACATTCTGTCAGGTGGCGACTTCATGATACCTACCTTTTTAGGTCTGTTAGTAGATGCATTCATGGGTTACTACCAACAATAAATTGGGTTCGATCCTTTTTTATAGTGAAGTGGCCAATTTATGAGTTAAGTGAGTCTCCTCCGATCTTGAACCCTAAAAGCGGACCTCTAAAAACCCAACCGGAAGGAGGGGGCGCTCCGACGTGCATCACAGAGGTTACTAGAGAAAAATGACCACTATGTTTGCTTAATTAGAGGGAGGATTATTCTCTACTTATTTACCTACTATCAACGTATTTTTGCATTTGGCTTTTGATGATTTTCAATTAATCAAAGCATCCTTGGACTTTTCTCTGGTGATTTTCAATTCACTAGAAGTTGTTTGAAGGGTAATAACTCAAGTTCTCTCTTTTTTTCATTGTTGTCTTTATTGTGGCTTTGGCTTTGATGTTTTTCTTTTTCTATTTCTTTTCACTTTTTCTTCTTTTCTTCTTTTTTTTTTCCTTTTCTTCTCTTATCTCCTCTTTTTTCCTTTTCTTCTTTTTTTTCATTTTCTTATCTTTTCTTCTTTTTTCCCTTTCTTCTTTTTCAGTTTTATTTCATTAAATAAACTCAATTCCCTAGCTATGAATAGAATTCATACAATGAATTGGTAAAAATTTATCTTTTCTATTCTTAAAATGTAAAATTAGCTTTATGACAACGGTCATCTTCTTAAGGGAAAGCCAAAATAATTTTGGGTTAATAGGCTGCTTTAATGTGTGTAACAATAAAGATCACACACAGCATGCTCAAAATAAAGGCTCAATGGGCTAATGAGTGATTTTGAAATCAAGGTAAGAAAAAGTCATTTAGAGAGCTATACAAAGAAGGAATGCCTAAATCATTTTCTAGGTTTTATCTCATCTCGGGTTTGCTTTGATGGGTAATCAGAAAGGTTTTAGTGCTCCTATTAAGTTCTACCCAATTCCTTCATTTTCAAGCAGTTTTTCTAATTTTTAAAATTGGCCCGAAGTAATCAAAGTTTGGAAATTGCACAGTATAAAAGGCTTTTATGTGATTTAGAGGACAGAGATAAAACACCACTATCTCTTATTTAGCTTATATTTGTATGAGCACAAAATTCTAAAATTAAGGTTAAACTCATTCACAGCTGAGAATTACTTGGATGAAATTAAATTTTAAATTGAAAGTTAATTAATAAGAAGCAATTATGTCAAAACTTTGGATATAACTTGGCAAAATAAATTAAATTTACTACATAAACTGTTTAAATAAGAATAATCCCTATATTTAAGAAAAAGGACGATATTGTAGTGGCCATCTTGAATGCATCAGGGAGGCGATGATCCTCAAATTGTATTTGACAAAGGACAATGCCACAATCATCTTTAACGCATCAAGAAGGCATTAATCATCAAAATTGTGAATTAACAAGAATAATTATATCAGAATCTTAGACATAACTTGGCAAAATAAATTAAGCTTAAAATATAAATTATTTAAATAAGAATACTCCCTGAAGTTGGCAACAAGATGACTCTACAACGACCATTGTGTTGATGCGAGAAACTCCTGAATCCCTAGGCTTTGTAATTAACGTACTACACATGAAGGCCCAAGATAATTATTGAGATTAAAATAAAGGAGTATGTTTTCATTCTACCTTCAAGGTTACATATATAGCAATATGCAAAAAATTGTATACAAAACATTTACAACATGAGCGCAATGAAGAATGTATATACGTGCAAACACATGCAAGGCGTTAAATGCATCAAAACATCCATGTTAAAAAAAAGCATGCAAAAATGAAAGAACACGTGTAGAAATGCATAAATGCATACAGGAAATACATGAATGTAAGAACACATGTAGAAATGCACGAATGTATGCATGAAATGCAAAAATGTGAGAATGTATGCAGAGATACAAAAATGTAAGAATGCATGTAGAAATTCAAGCATGTATGCATGGCCTATACCATAGGTGATTAAGGGATCCCATCCCAGATGCGAGTTGGATGATGATCAACATGTGTCTTTCCCAGAACTCCTGATCTTCAGGCAAGCTTTCTCTAATTATCTCCCTTAGTTTTTTATACCTTGCCTCCTTTCTGAGTTATCTCATTATTTTTAGGGTATATAATATATCCCTTTACAAACTATACGTACCACCTAATGCCCCTCAAGCACTTAGAAAGATTTTGTATCTTGGCTTTTATACTCCATTCAAAGTTATACCCCCTTCGCTCAGGGAACTTATAGTCGTTAAAGACTACTCTTTGGTCTTTAAGACCCTGCCTTGCATCTTGAGTTACGAGATGACTGCCAATGAAAAAGGTTACTCAAGCCTTGTCTGCACCAATAACCTTTTATTTCTTTGGGTGCCTGTAGTCCCCAGAAACATCGCAAAAGCATTTCTACTTTATCTAGTTCAAGTAGTACAACTTTATCCTTGTCGATCCACATATGATTCCATTTGCAACATTCATCAAGAAAAAACTTCTGGACACTAAGAGGTAGTTATCCTATATGGTGTATAATTATTGATGGAGAGTCTTGATGAAGATGATAAGAACATTAGAAGAAGCATCTAACACATAAGGTGTTACCTTCGTCACTTGAAAATTTAACCTCAACACATGCCCTTATGTATGCAATAAGTTTCTTTTTTATTGTTAATCATATATTCATGCCTAGCTTATGTATGCATTACTATTTATATGCATCATATAGCAATAATAAAAATTATGACTAAACATGTAATATAAGAACACGGATCTTAATTTAATCTTAGAGTGTGACAACTTGCATGCATCTGACTCTTTTTATCAATTAGTCCTTGTAGGTTTTTTTGAAATTTTGAATTGATCAATTTAATTAAGTTAAGTTTGATATTTAGGCTTGCTTACTTGAGTGAGTTGGGCTTTCTATTTAGATCTACTATTAGAAAGGATGGGAATGGCATGCTGCAATGTTCATGTCATATCTTAAAGTGACATTGTAGGTTTAGGCAAAGTTTTAATCATTTTCATTACTATTTATTCTGCCTTTTTAAGACTTACTTCATGAGTCCTGATGGATGCACTCAAAATATCTCTATTTTCGAGATTAAATAAAGATTTGTGTTTATTGAATCAGTATCTTAGAAATGGGCCATGACTATTGCCATGTATAACGTAATAGAATAGTGCATTTTATACATAAAAGGCTCATATTATTAACATTGTTAAAGAAATATGTATATATTTTAGAGACACATTTTACATTTATCAAAAAATGGCTTATTACATCCTCTCCTACTATAGGTACAGACAGTAAAATGTCATTCAGAATCTCAGGCTCTTTCTTTCTTGGACGGTGCCTTTAAAATTAATGATGAAGTGAAGCTTGTAAAAAAAGCTTTAGTTCTCCCCTTTCGGGATCGGTGCTTGTTGGGTGTTAACCAAACCCCGAATAAGATCTCTTAAATGATGGTAGTAATTCATTTTATGCCCTGTGTGCTGGTGGTAAGCATAATACCAATCGGTTCTGTGTCCAGGTTTCCCTTGGCTCATGGCTAGCTTTGCTAGTAATGGTTGTAGCTTTCCTTACCTACTGAGACGAGTGAAGTACCAAGACAGTAGCTTACCTATGATGGTATAATGATTCCCCTTCATTTTTTGGCTGAAACTCCTACAAATTCATCATTACCCTTGTTTGAGTCTCCATTTTTCTGCTTATTTCCATGATCATATCTTTTTATACTTGTAGCCCTAGCTTTTTCTTCCAAATATTCTCTCTCATCTTCAATGACGATGTCCTTAAGAGATTTCCAATACTTTAAGCCTTTCATTTTTAGCCCATCTCTTAGATAAGGACTATCATTTTGAATGAACAACTTAATATAATCGGCAGTCTCTAGCTTTTTCTTTATTTCTATTACCCTATTCCTTCATTAGGTAAGGTACTTATGGAAAGCTTCATCTAGTTTCTGATGTAGCAACTCTAGATCTTTCAGAGTCACTTCCAATCTTGTGCTACAATTATACTGCTTTCTAAATTCCTTTATAAATAGATCCCAATCCTCCTTGGTCCCCTGATCTAACCCGTGATACCAGTCAATGGTAGAGCCTATTAGATTGAGGCAGAAATATTTTATTTTTTATTTGTTAGTTAGGGTCATCCCTTTCATGATCAATGTATATTGCTTGATATGTACAAAGGGGTTTGAAATACCATTAAATGGGGGGTAAGTCTAGCATCCTAAACCTTTGAGTTAGCAACTTATCCCTATCCAGATTTCTATCTTCGGGATCCATTCCCCTACCAACTGACAAAACCCAGGCTAGGTTCTCTATCCTTTCTTCCATCTTTTTCAAGATCAAGTCTTCCACTCTAGGTACCTTGCCTTTCAAAACCTGAGTCATTGTTGGATCCTTCTCCTTTTTATGAATAAAATCCTCTACGGGGACTACACCTTTATAGTTTTGCTACTTAATAGGAAAAACTTTTGATGAAGGATCCTTAAACCCAGTGGCTAAAGAAAGCATCACAATAGCAGCTATGACAACAGTGTCCCTAATAGTGGCTAGTTCCTTATGTGTAATGACAAATGCTAAAGGCTAGTATCCATCAGGATGCACTAAAGTGGATATCATTTTAGTCATTATGGCTCTCATTCTCATTTCGATCTCATCAAACTTCATGTCGAACTTTTGATTATCAAGAGCACTTTTCGATGATGGATCTATTAATTATAGCTTCCGAAGTTAATTCAAAAATATCAACCCAACCTAAATCTACCTCTGATTCTAATTCCAATTCAACCTAACCTAGTAAAAGTTTCATGATGGGATGGCCATTTGGACCCCTAAACCACCTAAGCATCTCTATGATGGCTAAAATAGAAAGAAGATGTTAAAATGATGTATGAGATGCATATGCTACATGACTATGCAAGGTATACACATGGTGCATGGTATAAGTATGATCCATGAGTAGTGCATGCATATGATGCATAGGAAAATTATGTATACAAATCGTGATGCACAAGCTAATAAAAAAAACTAATGTAGAATATGCATTTTTATGGCATACAAAATGAAACATACACATTTTCATGGTAAAGAGAATTTACACACAGAATGCACATTGTTCACATTATTAAATTATTATCTTATTTGCACACAAAATGAGATATATATGCATCAAAATCCATGAACAAAAAACATGTATATTTTTATTAGTTATTATTATTACCATTAATTTTGTTATTTTTTTAAAGATGCATACATGTGTAGCATAGAGAAACATATGCAAAAGAAAGAAAAAGGCTCCTAACCTTATTACTCCTATATAAGAGGTCGTGCGATCTCTTTTCTAGATGGGATTAGCTCATGGGTAAATGGAGAATCCAATGAATGTGTATGATGTATGGTGAAAAATCGACAACATAACCTCTTTTTATTTAAAGTGTATACAAATGGATTTTGGCCATTTTGTATTTAAAAAATCCAAATAAATCAAAATGTATCCACTAGGGCATGAAAGCCTTTGATAAGTAAACATCTAAATTTATTGGAATTTATTCAACACATAAGGGCCCATAACATAAGCAATGTATTATGGCTTATGCCCTCTAATAGAAATGTCTATACCATTACATAGGCTTTTGATTTGGTAATACAGATTTAGGGCTACCTAAGCATGGTCTTTACCGATAGGTCAAACTCATCACTAGCATAACGACTAATCAGGTCACCATTTGATATACCAAAGGGTACGAGGCTAGAGTTTGTAGTCATCCCTAACACTTTCCTACGTTGATTGAATGTAAGGTTATACTTTAATACTGCATTGACATTAATAGAGGGACATCTAATTTAATTATAATGCCCTAGTATGAATGCAATGTATTTTTTGAAAAAAAAAAGATAAAACATCTTAATCTTCAAACTCATTCATATTAAATTAACCAAAGGTAATTTTAGAGCAAAATCCCATTATTCCCAATGGAATTGCCACTGTGATGTGCATCGAACCCCATAGGCATCTGATTTGTTTTCAAAAATAAACTTTAAGGGTTCAAAATCGGATCAAAGTTTATTTGACTCGTGAAGGCTGGTCGTTTTGTAATAGATAGGATTTTATTTCCATTTATTGTTGATGATTAGCCTACAAGGGCATCAATCGAGCACCACAAGGCAAATATCATGGAGTCACCACCCAATGAAATATTAGAAAAGTGAGTTCTAACCTTATGAAACTGAAACCAGAGATATTTTGTGACCTCACTCTTATTTATACCCTTGGTTAATGTTATATAAATGAATTTTAGTGATTAATTTATTTTACCTTTTTTCTCACACGAGTTATCATGCTAAAAAAGTAAAGCACATTTAAGCAAATTGGAATATTGTAAAGCATGTATATAAAAGCTATAAAAGCATGGCATGGAAGGCATTTAAAGCATATAATAAATGTAAAGATAAAATTATACATAAATCGAAGAATTAATTTGGTTCATTTAGATAAGGATGTTTGTCCTCGAATGCATATTTATAAAAGACAAGCATTATAGGTGTATTTCGAACAAAAATGAGGGCATTGAGCTCAAGCAGCTTGGGAAAGAGAATTGCTTTAATTAATTTTAAGGTAAAAGAATTATTTGTATTTAATAAGAGAAGTCCTCAATTTACATGTTGTTTTGTAGGTGAATATTGGGACATTGATTTCTTTGTTATATAAAAATTCCACTCAAACTTCTATAAAATCATTTGATTAGTTTTTAGCTTATCGCTCAAAAAAGCATTTATTTGCAATAAATAAAAGGCTTGAAGGGATAATAATATAAGTAAAACATGCATAAATTGGGGTATTGATTGATTTGGGAGCATTGGTTCCCTCATGAATATTTATGAAATTCTTTTGTATGATTTTTGGAATCAGAAGAGAAATTTATTGTTTGGCTGACAACCCATTTCTTGTTTGCAACTAATTTTGATGGCAATCATCATAATCTTCCTTGGTCAAGCCCTTCTTCACTTCAACCCTTTGCATCTGGTGGTCAACATTCTGAAAGCAATGCTGCTTACTTCTCTTGGCTGACTCTAAGTCGATTAAATGACACAGTAGAAGATAAAGCAAATTATTTTGGAAACCTTCAGAAGGGAGTGCTGCCTGAATCTTTTAGGAGGTTACTGACTTATCTTTTATTCATGCATTTTGTGTGATGGGATGTTAGGCAGTTAGTGTGAATTATGTTTCCTTTCCTTTTGTCAAATTATTGATTTATCTAATTTCTAATTATGTCATTGATTAATTTGGTACATAAATAATATTTCCTATATGCAACCATTAATTAAGTGAGCTAGAACAACAGGTTTTATATTTTTTTAAATAATATTTTGAATTTAAATTTTGTTAATGGCAAAAAATCAAGTTCTGTGTAAGATGAGTTTTGGCTTTGCCTTGTTATTAGGTTGTAAGTTAGGTATTTTATTCAAATTAGATTATGAACTTTCTTTTTTAAGAATCATTGATCAATTATTAATTAAGGTTTGTATTTTGTAAATTATTAGTTCAAATCTGCAGTATTATCTCCTTATGATGGCCACATCTCTCATTTGTCTATTTACTAAAATGTGTTATTGTTATTTGGATTTTGGCTTTCTTTATTAGGAAAATATTAATTGTACTTGTCCCTTATTTAATTTTTATTTGAATTTTCATTTTTGCTTATTATTATTTTGATGCTTCTCTGGTTGCTCTGGATATTAATAGGTCCTAAAGGCATTGATTCTTATTTCTTGAGACATGAAAAATAGAAAACTACAATCATTACCACACTTTTTTTTCTTTTATAATTATACTTGCTCTCCTTATCATTAACTGGAATAAGGCAAAAAGAAAAAAATAGGAAGCGGGTCTCCTTAATATTAATCACTTTTGATTGGATTAGTGATGATAACAGTAGCTTAATAAAAGTGTTAAGATACACAATATTTGAGGCGGTTAAAGGCAGCAAAGATAAATAATTAGTGGGTTTATACATTGAAAAAAAAATTATGTAATTAGAAGGACACTATTATCATGTACTTAAGTTGTATTCAAGTTCTAGATTTAGGCTAAATCTTAAAGCTTTTTTATTATTATTTTTGGTTATGAATTTATTCTAAAAATCAACTATTTAGTCAATTTTAAATGTATCTTTCAAGTTACAATTATTTTTTAAAATCATGTTTATAATTTTATAAGATAATTGGAAGAAAAGAGATTACTGCATTGGTAGGGGCAGAAAGAAAAAGTGCCTATAATTAAACTTCTTATTAGTGGCTTTTAGGGATTGTCCTTTTGAGATAACTCCTAATGAAATTGAGCCAGGGCCTTTTAACATTAGCAATAATCATTGGATGATGAGACTCATGCTCTTCAGGTAATCTATGTGTATGTGTTTTTATTTTGGTCATTGAAGATTTTTTGAAATTGAAACTACTTGCTGTTGTTGCATTTGTTATGTAGATTGAGTTGACAAGTCTTCATTTTGACTTGCATTTGGAGCTGAGATTGATAACGATAGGATTAAGCTGCTGTTGTCTCAAGTTGCAGGAAAGGATGTCATAGAGTTTATTAGAGCAGGTAGGGAGAAATTGGCTTTATTGCTAAGTGGTGGTGGTGTAGCTGTTGCTACTGCCACAACACTTGCTACTGGTGGAGCTTTAACACCTGCTGCCGAGGCCAAAAAGGAAGAGAAGGTTAAGGAGAAAGAAGAATCTGATGATGTAAGTTAATAACTTGCAAAATTTTTGTTTTTAATAGGTACTTGATCATAAGTTGGAAGAATTCTATATTTTCCATTATTTACCTTACTTGAACCTAAATTCTTCTGCAGGATATGGGGTTCAGCCTCTTTGACTAAGGAGATTTTGCTTCTAGATTCCTTCGTATCAAGACTTTTTATATTTATGCTTAGTTTTTTAGTTGAAAATTACAAGTTTTTGGTCTGTAGTTGGATATGATTTTAGAACTTGCTTGTGTTTCTTGAATTTTGGATTATTATATAATACAAATCAAAATTTTTAGATCAAACTTTTAATTCTTGTGATTTCGTTATTTGATTGCTTGCACCAATTTAAGCTCATCATTCCTTAATTATAGTTTGTTGAATAGGCTAGGACAGGCCTTATGGGATTATATACGTACTAACTAAGAAGTATAAAAATTAAAAGGCTTTATATTTATCTTTTATTTAGATTCAGAGATTCTAAAAAATCAAAATAATTAAATTAAAGTTATATAATAGTTCAATAATCATCATTGTACAATTCTTGTTTTCTTGATAGCATAAATGTTTCATGCATTTGATTCTCAAAAGTTAAAATTAGTCTCAAGGAACAATGTTGTTCTTGAATGTGGTAGAACATATTTCTTTTAAAGCCCTTACATTTATTCCTTCTATTACTATTTGTTGAAAGTGATAGTTCATTTCACTTCTAAGCCCTTTTATATTTTTCTTTCCCTCTATTATTCTTGTGTTTACATGTTGATAAAATTAAGCAGCTACAGAATTGCTTCCAACATCTATATATATATTACTAATAAGCTGGAATATTTAGTTATTGCAGATAATGAGAAATGCTGCCAACACACTAACTCTTGTTCCTCTTAAGCTTGGTGGAAAAGATGCATTTATTATGTGTGATGATGTTGATGTGCCTTATGTATGAATCCCTCCTTCCTTTTTCTAACTTATAGTTAGCTTGAATGAATCTTTAGGACCTAATCATTGTGCTATCCCATGGAGGTTGTACATATTGCTGTGAGGGCTACTCTTCAATCAAGTGGCCAGAACTGTGCTGGGGCTGAGAGATTTTAATTTCATAGGGATGTATATTCTTTGTTTGTCAGTGCAATTAAGATTGTAAAGTCTGTTTCAGCTATAAGTACTTATTTGATTTTATTGATGTTCATTACCTTTTCAATTCCAACTTCATTCATATTTTCACCTAATTATCTCTTGGTTGCTGTTGCCATATGTTATATTTGAAGCGAAAACAATGACATGTGTCGAGCTAATTTCCTAGAGATTAGAGTTAATAAGGGGTTGTAGAGAAAAATATGGATGTATGCATGCATCTATTAAAAGAAATCTGATTATGTACCCTATGTAATAAAGAAGTATCACCTTTTATGTCAAATTTTATTTCTTGTCATGTTTGTATTTAAGTGTCATCAAATGTCTTAAGTCCAGCAATGGATGATTGTAGGTGTACTTTTATTTCAATTGGCAGATATAGGCTTTTGCATAAATATTGATTTTCTAACTTCAAAAGTAAAAGTAATTTTGTGTAAAAAATCAATGATAATTTAGTGACGAAATAGCAATGACAATTTCGTCGTAATTTTATTTTTATAATACTGGCTGAATTTAGCAACGAAAACTTCAATTCAGTTGCTAGGAATAGCAACGGAAATTGATTTTGGTTGCTACAGATTGCAACAAAATTTCTATTCGAATGCTATAAATTGCAACGGAAATTGATTTCGGTTGCTAAATATAGCAACAAAAATTGTAATTCCGTTGGTAAAAATAGCAACAAAAATCTTATTTTGTTGCTAAAATTAGCAACGGAAAAAGCAAGTCCGTTGGTAATGTTGGCCAATTCACCAAAACATACATTGGTTGGATTTTGCAACGAAGATTGAAATCCATTGCTAAATTTAGCAACGAAAAACAATTTTTGTTGCAAAAAATACCAACCGTCAAATTTGCAACTGAATGTTCCGTTACTATTTTCTTTTGCTAATTTTTATTAGCAATGGAAATTCAACAAATTCGGTTACTAATTTCTATTTTTATTTGCTAATTTTCATGTAGTGATGTTTTTTTTTGTTCAATCGCTTAAGTTACAGAAGAAGAAGAAGAAGAAGAAGAAGAAGAAGAAGAAGAAGAAGGGGAGAGAGAAAGAGATGTAGGAGAGAGAAATTCCCTTTTTTGATAATTATCCCCATAAAAAATCTCAATTGGATTAGGATGAAAATCAAAATTTTTGTACCATCTTTTTTCCTCTATTTTCGTGTCCAGAATACATTCTGAAAGTGAATCACGGCCTTGACTCGTGACTTACGACCTTGACTCATGACCTTTGAATTGTTTTTTTTAGGTATAATCCCTGAAATTCATTTTAACCTTGCTAATAGAAGGAAAAGAGGAAAAAACACCAAAAAAAAATTTTAAACATTTAAGACCCACAGTAGAGCTAAAAAAGCATTTTGAAAACATAAAATTCGGGAGAAAGCCTAGCACTTTCGTTCCTTGTCTATTTATGAGAAACACTTTTATCATTAGGTAACTTTGATTATGAGCCACCTTAGGAACTAATGTCTACAATCTCACACCATGAAGTCCAGATATTAGGGATGCCAATCTCATATGGAATGACTACCTTAATCCCATAGGTGAGAGAAAAAGGCGTGACACCTATTGGTGCTAGATGGGAGGTTTGGTGTGCTTATTACATTGTTCAGCTCATCTACCCTAACCCTTTAGCATCTTCAAGTCTTTTTTTGAAACCTGCTAGAATGGTTTGATTGGTAACTTTGGTCATACCATTAGATTGAGGATGGTATACCGAGCTAAAGTAGAGTTGGACGTTTAATTTTGAGCAATACTTCTTGAAAGATGAGTAGTCAAACTGCTTATCATCATATGAGATGATAATATGATGAATTCCGAACCTTGTGATAATGGACTTCTGTAAAAACTTTGTTATGTTTGTAGGTATGATTATAGCTAAAGGCTTGGCTTCAATCCACTTTGTAAAATGGTCTACTGTAACAACCAGAAATTTCCATTGTCTTGTGGCCATAGAAAAAATGACCCAAAATATTTATACCTTATTGAGCAAAGGGCCAAGGACAATATATCGGCACTTGCTGCATTGACTTTTGATGTTAAATATTGCCAAATCGCTGGCATTTATCACATTTTCGAACTATCTCCTTAGCATTACTTTCCATCTTGGGCCAAAAGTGTCCTTGCACCAGAGCTTTTTGACCTATGGTCTGCACATATTCATATACTCTGCATATGCCATCATATATTTCCTAGAGTATATAATTACCCTCTTCACTACTTAGCAAAGTGTCTATGGATGGGAGAAGGATCTTTTATAAAGCTTATCATCAACTATAACATACAAACTTGAGCATTTTACAATCTATTAAGCTTGTACCATGTCATCAAGTAATGTACCTACAAAAAGGTATTGGTAAGTTGGCAGGCGCCAACCATCCATATGCTCTTAGAGCTAAATTGTATAGGTTTAATAGGTTGGCTGAGAGATAATAGCTTATACAATATCTGCAGTCTAGATTGTGCCCTTAAGATAAACTTGTTTTGCCAAAGTATATGCCCTTGATTTTTAGCTCAGGAAATTTACTTGATTGACCATGAACCTTTTACTTTTCCAAACTGAGCTAGTAGGTGACTACAAGCCCTTAAAACAAAACATCATGTGTTTTTTGGCTTCAAACTTGCCTAATAATTAGCTAATAACAAGCTAAAAGTCAGAAAAATCATCAGCGAATCTGGCTTAACCTCAATGGCGAGCTGTAGGCCAAAATAGAGGCCTTCATACTCTGCCACATTGTTAGATGCAGGGAAAGTTATGTGTGGCATACCTCAGAAATTTTTCCTAAACTAGTTAACATAACTTTGATACTAGCCCCTTTAGCTTTAGCAGCACAATCCATATATAGGTTCTAGATGGATTTGACTGGTTTTTGAGGGGGAATATATAGCTCGACTATAAAATCGGCCAAGACTTGTGCCTTTTTGGATGAATAAGGTGCATACCAAACCTCATACTCATCCAGATAGGCTATCCATTTGCTTAATCTTTCTGATGCTTTTGATCTTAATTTGTAGGACTTTTCTTAAGCTGAAATTTATTCTGATTATGACTGTGTGGGACTAAAAATAAGGTTGCAGCTTTAGTGTGGAAGTGACCAATACAAATGCCAACTATTCTAGGATCGGGTATCATAGTTTAGGGCTTCGTAGAACTTTGCTCGTGTAGTAAATGGAGAACTACTGCATGCCTTCCTTCTGAATCAAGACCAAGCCTATAGATTTTTCAAAGACTGCAAGTATATGAATAATTTTTTGCTCGCCTGGGGTCGGCTGAGCAAGGGGGAAAAGCTGAGGAAGTGTTTTATAGCTCTAAAGGCCTGCTAGCATTTTGGGGTCCATTCGAAGTTCTTTAAATTTTAGGTGTCCTATAAAATTCTAATAAGAAATAAATCTACCAAGGACTGTTACCTTTCTGTTAAGCTTTTGGATCTCCTTGATGGACTTTGGTGGCTACATCTTCAGTATAGCTAGATTTTTTTAGGTTGGTTTTTATTCCTCTTTTATAAATCATAAACCTTAGGAATTTTTCGGACTAGACACCAAAAGCACATTTTTTTAGGTTGAGTTTGAGGCTAAATTTTTTAAAGGTTGAGA
Organism: Excoecaria agallocha; assembly: GCA_037975025.1. Lineage (NCBI taxonomy): Eukaryota > Viridiplantae > Streptophyta > Magnoliopsida > Malpighiales > Euphorbiaceae > Excoecaria > Excoecaria agallocha. The sequence continues at coordinate 91,907 of JBBPFJ010000271.1, forward strand.
AGATTTCAATGAGCTCAGTGGGCATATCTATCGAAGTCTTATTCTTAACTAACATGTCATCTATGTACATTTTCATGTTCTGACCAAGCTAATCAGCAAACAACTTGTTCATCAACATGTAATAGGTGGCTCTATCATTTTTAATTGAAGGGCATGACTCGATAGCAATAGATTGCTCTATGCATAATGAATGATATGTTTTCTTTATCTTCTAGGTTCATTAGGATTTGATGATAGCCTACCAAGGCATCTAAGAAGAAATACTCTTTAAATCATGCTGTAGAGTTTACCAAAAGGTCAATATTGGGTAATAGATAGCTGTCTTTAGGGAAAACCTTATTAAGATCAGTGAAGTCAACATATATTATCCATTTTCAATTGGATTTTTTTCCTTGAACAACATTAGCTAACAATCCAAGTATAAAACTTCTCGAATAAACCCATTTTTGATAGAGTATCTGTCTCCTTAACCATGGCTAATTATTACTTTAGCTCGTGATTCTTTTTTTTTTTACTTTAAAGGTTTGTACTTAGGTTGGATATTTAAAGAATGACAAATTACTCTGAGGTCTATGCTTGTGATGTCTAAGGGTTTCCATACGAACACATCAACATATTCATAGAGCATAAAAATGAGTGCATCTCTCTCAACCTCTATTTTATTGGAAGCTATCCCGACTGTTTTTCCCCATGTAAGCTCAATATCTTACAATGGCTTAAGCGGTTTAGCCTTTCACTCTAATTCACTTAGCACATCTATTGCATCTAATGATAAAGCCTGGTTTGCTTCATTTAGCATTGCTACATATGTTTCCTGAGCAATTCTCCTTGAAGCACTGCCATACCATCCTAAGTTTGGGTTTTAAGTAGCAACTTCTGTATAAAAGTTTAAGCATTTATGTAGATGTATGCTTCACCAAGGAAGGGATTCAAGCTGTGCAACCATGTAGAAAAAGAGAAGGAAGATAAACTGTTAGCTCAACTAAATGCAGTAAGCCTGGTGAATAAGAACGTAAATGGGAAAAATGAAAGCATAGATCAAAGGGCATCATATGCAAAATCATTGAAAGCCATTTTAGAGCAATTAAATTCTAATCCATCTGTACAATCAACCAATGATGCTGCATGTAATAATGATCCAAGTTTAGGGCAAGAAGCTGAAGGCTATACTAGTATCATGTCATCGGGTCCATGCTCAGCTGAAGAATTATCAATGCCACCCTTTACAAACCATTCAGGTCAGTTTTTATCTGGAAATTCTATCTCATTTGCTGCTACTATGTCCATTGGGGGAAGGGTAGAGAACATTATTTCAAATATCAACTATACTAGCAATGTTAACTTGATGGGGTCAGGGGATATTGAAATGTTACAAGTTGGTAGGGAGTTGGTCACCAATTTGAGCAATACAAGGAGAATTGTGAATGGTATTGGGGAGGATGTAGGAGAGGCAAGGTTTTTAAATTCAATAGCTAAAAAAAACATGGAAAAGGCTAGCTCGAAGGGGTAAAAAATAAAGGGATGTGAGCTTAGGTGGTTTTCTCTCAGGAAAAAAAATGAGATGGGTTGTTTTTATTAGATGGAAATGAGGCTGCCAATAATAAGTCATTTAATCTAGAGAAACGAATGAAGGGTGTGTTTATGGCCTCAGAGGATGAAAATAAAATAAAGGCGACCGGTAGCTATGACCCCGGTTGCCTATCACTATAAGTATCCTAAGCTTCAACTATCGTGGTTTGGGGAATCTTACGACAATTGTCAGTCTATGACGTTTGGTCAAGTTGCAAAATCCTTCTATCCTCTTTCTTATGGAGACTAAAGTGAAGGAGGATAGAATGAATTTTCTTCATCTATCTTTGAGTTTTAAGAATGGTTCTCATGTTCAGGGTACGAATGGTAGAGTGGTCTTTTATGTATGTGGAAGGAAGGAGTTAAGTTATCGTTATTGTCATATTCAACACACCATATTGATCTAAAAGTGCATCATGATGATACTTTTTCTTGGCACTTAACATGCTTTTATGGGTGGTCAGAGAGACATCTTAAGCATATTTCTTGGGAGCTTATTAAGAGGTTAGGAAATCCATTATTGCTGGAGTGGTTGGTTATAGGTGATTTTAACGAGATTTTTATCCATTATGAGAAAGTGGGAGGAATAGTCTGATCGAATTATGCTATTCGACCCTGTAACACCCTTATAATACTGTACTAGACATATGGTAACTGACTAACTCAAATGTCACCTCAGAGCTACAGTAACCCAATGCAGTAAACAAGACTGTCCGGTAAAAATTTTTTTCAAGCATTTATAACACTTAAGCACTATAACAATAAAACAATTCATATGCAATACTAATTACAGTTTATACTTATACAAATACATAACCATAATTTTAATACTTACATTCCTGTTCCTTATGATAACATACATGCCATGCTTAAGCCTCCCATCATCCTCCATGTCTTTCTGCATATCTTGCTAAATCTTTCTTTCTTCGAAACATGTGCTCAGTTACAATATGCTTTGCTAACCCCTTGGATAATTTATTTATGATAACTTTACTTTCATGATCAATTTTTCTATCATACTTACATTCCTATTCATTATGATAACTTTACTTTCATGATCAATTTTTCTATCATTTCTTTGCATTACTACTATGATCTACCTATACTTTGCTAACGCCTTGGATAATTTCTTTAACTTTATAGTAGCATTACTAATTAATTTACGGCTACTATTCTTGTCATTAATACTAACATCATTAACCTAGGCATTGATATTTTCTATAATAATTTTATCCTTAATTGCCTTAACATTTTCCGACTTATTTCATTTACTAATCTCATTCTAAACCAGCTTGTACACTAATCTTTTTTTCGTCTTATCAGGACTAACTTCTAATTTAGTCCCCTTTTAAAAATTTTATAAATTTGCAATTTACTTTTCACCTGCCAATTATTACTATTTTTGCTATTTCTTAAATAATATTCATTACACTTTTACCACAAAAAAAATGCCAATTAGCGACGGCAATATTTTCGTCGCAAATGTTGCGACGGATTCGCAACTGTTTTACAATTTCGTCGTGGGGAGGATATTTTCTATTTTTTTGCGATGAAATAGCGACGGATTAAATAAACAGTTGCTAATTATTGGCGGGAAGTATGCGAGCCTTGTTTTGCGACGGAATTAGCGACAATATTTCCGTCGCTAACTTTTATAATTTTTTATTCGGGAAATTATTTCCAGAAAATTTAGCGACGAACCTTTTAGTCGCTAATTTAGGAGGGAAAATATAACGTCTTTTTTTGCGACGGTTTAGCGACAGAAAGGTGTTGCTAATAGTAATTTGTTAAAGTAAACAATTAGCGACGAAAACTTTTAGTCGCTAATCCGTCACAAATAAATTAAAAAATAATTTTTTTAATTTCACTCACATGATTTATGTATAGTTTCAAGTAATTTTAATATATACCATATGAAATGAATATTTTATTTTGTAACAGAAAATTATAAATTATTTTATAAGTTGATAATAATTTTTTATCAATTATACCAAAATCTAAAGTTATTTATTTAGAAAATTTACATTTTTAATAATAATAATAAACTAATTATTACGATTATTATATATTTGTGTGTTCAAGATTAATAAAAATAAATATTTATAAAATCATAATATAAAATTTATTATTTCATTTAAAATAATAATAAAAAAAATTGTAATTTATTTTTATTTTATAAAATTTAAATCAAATATTAAATTATTAGGAATTCTATTGATTTTTTTATCAATTATCCCCAAATATAAACCTATTTATTTAAAAAATTTACATTTTTAATAATAACAATAATAATAATAATAAAGTAATTTTTATAATTATTATATAGTCATATTATGAAAAATAATAAATATAAATATTTATATAATAATAATATAAAATTTATTATTTCATTTAAAATGATTATGAAAAATTTATAATTTATTTTTATTTTGTTAAAATTTTGAATAAATTTTAAATTATTAAAAATTTTAGTTATATATATTTACAAAATTATCCTTGAATACAAGGATAAAATGATGAAATTTGGTAGGGGTATTTTAGTAATTTTAGAAATTAACCCTACATATAAAATAACATTTTCTCTCTCCTCACCTCTCTCCACCTTTTCAATTTAATGCGTATATGATTTTAAGTTTAATTTATTATTTAATTTAATAAGAATTAATTAATTGAATTAACTTCAGTTTTTAATAATTGAAATGTCTAGTTCTATAATTAAATTATTTTTATTCAAATTTAATTGTGTCATCCCAAAAATTTGGGTATCACGATCGGATAAGTGTCATTTTAAAAGTCAAATTATTTCAATTTTAAAACATTAGGAGTGAGATTGTACCAAATTAAATTTTAGAGTTTGAATTGTATTTTTTTTTATCAAAATTTGGAGGGTGATTTGCACATTCGGCCTTTTTAAATTGTAAATGTTTTAAAATTGGCTTGAACTAAGAAGAAACTAGAAATTAAAATAAACGAAGTTGAATTTATCAAATAAAAAAATAAACAATTCAACTCGAAAATTAGACTATCAAAATCTATTAGCATAGATAAGGGAAGAAATCTAATAATATTTTACTTAATAACATGTTATTATATAAATGAAATATGTGAGAAAAAGACTTGCTTAGAAATGGTTTGTGAAATTTTATTTTATTTAGAGTAAGCCATATAAAAATGCCCATAAAAAAATTTAGCAGTATAAAAATAATAATAATAATAATAATAAAAGAATTTATATATTTTTTTGATATAGACAAGAATTTTGATTTTAAATACAGGGCATGCAGGTCAAGCATAATTTATCTACATAGAGCGAGGAGACAGGCTTGTCGAGTCGTCTAGACAAAGCATCTCTCAAGGTTTCTTCATTTTAACCCCAAATTCTCCCCAAAGAAACCCTAATCTCACTCGATTCCAAGGACTGTGTGCGCTATTCAGAGCCTCGAGTAAGCTCGACATAGTGCGTGAGAGGAGCCATGGACGCGATGAGGAAGCAACTCGATGTCCTCATGGGGGCCAATCGAAAAGGTGACGTCAGAGAAGTCAATCACAAATATTACGATCGGGATGTGTGTCGTATGTACTTGGTCGGCCTTTGCCCCAACGAACTCTTCCTTGGATTTAGTTGATTTTGGTTGTGCTTGTAGTTGTCCTCGGGGAAACAGAACTCCTTTGTTGCATTACCTAAAAACATGTGTTGCCTTAGGTGGACCATTAGCCATGTGTTTCAAATAGAATATATTTGTTCATATGCTTCAAAGCTTTAAATTGCAACTTTCTTGTGTTAGCATGCTAAATTGATTGAAACATGTTTAGACTTAAGTTGAAGCTTGTTTCTTCCTTCAGTTATTTCCTTTTTGTTTTGGAATTTAAGTAATGTATGCTTAATTCTTTCCATCAGATTAAGGAGATCAGGCTGAGAAAAGGTGACTTGGAGTATGCTGTGGAATACTATGACTTTTCAGAAGAAAGTAAGTTTCCTTACTATGCTTCTCCTGTAATGTTGTTTTTGTATTAAGAGTTTGTCTTTCCCATATGCATCTTAGCATTTTTTGTGGAAATTAATAATAAATTGTCAGTCAAAACTAATGTGTGCATGTGAGCTCTCTTATGCTTCTATAAAGCAGGTTAGAAGTTGAAAAGCATAATATTTTATTCATCACTTTTAATCAGAAAAGAGATGATTAGGTTATTAGATCTTCATGCAAATTAATTGTCCATTTGATGAAGTGATGTATTTTTGTGGTTAAATATGTGAACTGCATATCATATATTATTTGTTTGTTTTTTCTGATTAGTTAATTCTTGTTTACAGAGTTAGAATGGATAAAACTTTATCAAAAGCCTAGTAATTCTAAGACCGCAAAATTGATGATACGTCCTAGATTTCCTCCTATTTACAATGAAGCTGAAGTGCCAGATGTTAATAGCATCTCAGAAGTGGCAGTTATTGTGAAAAATGCCTGGAAGAAGGGAGACTTTGTAGATTGGTGGGCTGATGATTGTGATTGGTCTGGGAGGCTGGCTGAAGTATTTGGGCATGAAAAGTTTCAGGTGATATGCTTTTTTTTTTAATTGTAATGTCAAATGTTTATGGTGAATGGATGAATGTCTTTCCCACTTCATCTAACGTGATATTTGTAAATTTGCACGAGGTTCTTTCTGAATTCTTTATTACAATCCCTGTGGGGTTTCTTTGTTCTACCTGTTTCAATTAAGATTTTAAAGGTGTTCAATTTTTCAATTTCTTTATAGGTTATTATTTTGTAAGTATTTTAATTATAGTTCAATCTTATACTTGTCAATCCTTTCAGATAGGTCCATTTGGATTTACTGTGATTTTTTTTAATTTGTTCGTTTCAGGTTCCATTACTTTTTTGTCAAGTTCTACACTGAAATTGTATTCTTTTGTGATAGATTCTCTAATTTGAGATGAAAAATTAGCAAATAAGTGAATGAATTGAACTGAAAACCCAAATATAGATGTCACAGGCCCTTAGAAGCCGGTCTAGAAGCATATAAGCATATTATAATTTCATTTTGGGTTGCAGTAAGGGCTGACATAAATGCTTTGTATCTATGAGTAGGATTTGCAAAGCATACTGTAGAATAGATTGTTGTGTCCCTTATTTAGGGTGTGTCAGACAGGTGGCTATTTATCAGAAGGTTACTTTGTATGGCATGAAGTTTTCTTTCTGCTTTACTTATCAGCTTGTTGCCTCTTCTTTTTACTTTTAAATACCCTTTCTTCGATTGCCATAACTTAGTTTCTCTTGGCTCTTGGCCTTTTCTCTTCATCAAAATTAGTTTTCTCTTTGCTCTTGGCCTTTTCTCTTTGTCAAATTTATCTTAGCATTTTTACTCTATTTCACTTTCTTCTCAGTGGAATGTATAGGAAAACTATTTTTTAAATTTATTCGGTATCTGTTATTTGGAAGCATCCAAATTGTTGTTTTGTTTTGCAATATGATGTAGAAAAGCTCTGTGGTGGCATATT
>JBBPFJ010000271.1:99169-166983 GCA_037975025.1 Excoecaria agallocha
TGTGAAAAGAAACTATGTACATGTAATGTATGTGTAAAGTCCCCATGTATGATGTGTGCAAAGGGTTGTTTGCCAAAAAGTGCCTCAAAATTTGAAGTAATTGCAACTTATCAATACCTTAAACTAGAATTTTAATCATCCTTGAAAAAGTTGAATAAACCATATTCTCAACTATTTTAATATCAAAAAGAGAAATTAAGGGATCATTCTCAATGAGAGAGCGGGAGAATAGGTATGTTAATACAAAAGTCTATTGGATCAACACATAAACACAATGTATACCAAATAATTTATATATATGTGAGCTGAAGGCCAAAACATAATTTTTCATTTTTTGAAAAGGAAATTCTGGATACTATTTTGGGGATGAGATTCAACTCGAATGCATAAATGCATTTATGGCTTTTTGTTTGAAGCTAAAGAAACACCATATTCCTTATGTTATGATAACTCCAATTTTATTGTTTAATTTCAATATATTTTTGTTTATGTTTATGTTTTATTTTGTATGATTTTCAGTGTTTTGTGTAATAACTTTCTCTTTTTATGCCAAATGAAAGTATATTGATATTTACAATGTTTTGGTGTGTTTAATGGGATAATTTTAACTCATGTGCAGATAAATAGGCAAGAGCACGGCTGAGACACTTTGGTCCCAGCTGTGCCCGTTGAAAAATCCCCAATCCGCACCATTTCATTTTTTTCAATGACCTACAGATATCATAATCCAATCTTCACCGTTGAAAATGTCAATCAAGATGTTTCAAAGCTATGGTTAAAATTTCAGCTCGATCCAACGGTGAAATATTGAGAAAATGATAAATTTGTATGACTGGTTTTTCTTCTCAAAGGGGTCGCGGCCGAGACAAATGGCCAATGCAGAATTCGAATTTTTTCAGTCCAAAAGGTGGACACAGCTGAGACAAAATGTCCCAGCCGTGCCTAACCTGATTGGGCTCGGCTAGGACACTTTTGTCTCAGCCGTGGCCATCTGCAGATCTATAAAATCTGCGTTTTCTTTGGCACAAAACGTAGAGGGATGATGGGGGAGAGCCGCCACACTTAGATTTAGGGCTTTTTCCTCCATTTTTCTTATGTTTTTCCTTCATTTTATGTTGTAGGTTAGATTTAATTCAATGTAAACCTTAGATTAGATTTATTCTCCAATGTAAGTTAAGGTTAGATTCAATTTCTTGCATTTCCTTGAAGTTGTGTTCTTCATTTTGCTTGGAGCTTTGAAGGAGGAGACTTGGATTCGGATTGGAGCTTCACAAACTACAAATGGCTTCATGGGTTTCCTCTTTCCTCTCTCTTTTTACTTTATTTATGTTTAATTTGTAGTTTTGTTGCTTGGGGATCTTTGAATCCCTACCCATAATGTGGATCTTAAACTAAATTTGATTTTTGCATGAATAAATGGTCTATTTCACTGTTAATTATTTGTATCTCATGATTTTTTGATCTATTGAGTTATTTTCCATCCATGGATGAATGGTTTGTATCATATGTCTTTGATGGATATTGAGCCTAATGGATTGGATTCTATGAATGATTTTGCTTAGTTTTTCTATCATGAATGTTGTGTATTTTGGACGGCTCCGAAATGGGACTCTAGATGTACAGTATTTGTGATTTTAAGATTAGAGTGTGGAGTGAAATAGAAGGGTTTTGGGTTGCCTGGCTCCGGAATGGGACGATAAACCGAACTTAGGATTTTAGACTCGTGCTTAGGCTAGTTGTTGGGTTGGCTCCGGAATGGGACGTTTAGCAACTAGAATAGCTGGCTCCGGAATGGGACGTTTGGGTTAAGAGGGTTATCCCGAATTCGTTCATGTATTCTTTTAGGTAAAAAATTAATCCACATTGGGTATGGGGTGGATGAGTGAACCCGAGCAATGTTTTAATCTCTAGTTTAATTAGCTTATTTTCTATATTTATTTATTTTGTTAATTAGATTTAGGACGCTCTCTCAATCAAAAACTTGGGAATTTATCTCAGATTAACTCGCTCAAGTCTAGATATCTAGCTTAAAACAGCCCTTATCCCTTGGGTTCGATATTCGCGGGTCCTAACAATACCCCACTTTATTACTTGTCGATCTAGTGCACTTGCTAGGGTCGCAACATGTTACATACCAAATCTTACTAGAAAGCCATCTCTACTAGGTTGGATAAGACTAAATCTGAAATTATGAGGTCTTACATTGGTTGTAAGTTTAGGTATGGGTGAATGGCTATCAAAGAAAGATCAGGTCGCTAAAGGAAAATGACCACTATGCTTTTTAATTGATGAGAGGACTATTCTTTACCCATTTTCTCACTATCCAAGGACTTTTGGATTTGGCTATGGTGATTAACTCACTAGGGATTGTTTAAGAGATAATAATTCAAGGTCTCCCTTTCTTTTTTCATTAATTTTTTTCATTGTTGTGATGTCAACTTCAAGGGTTTCACATTCCCCTATTCTTTCTTTTCTTTATTCCTTTTTCTTATTTTTCTTTTTTCTTTTTTGTTTCCTTTATTTTATTTTATTTTCTCTTTCTTTTTATTTTCTTTTTTCCTTTTTCTTCTCTTTTGTAGGTTTATTTCATCAGACAATCTCATGGGATTCGTACAAAAGTTTGGTAGAAATTTATCTCCCTTCATTTTTAAAATGTAAAATTGGTTTTTTCACAGTAGTCATCTTCCTAAAGGGAAGCCAAAATCATTTTGGGCTATGGGTTATTTCAATATTCTAACACTGAAATAAGTATGCATTCAGCATGCTTAAAATGAAGGCTTAAAGGGTTGACAAGCGATTATAAAATCAGGGTAAGAGAAAGTCATTTAGAAAGCTATACAAAGAAAGGCTTCCTAAATCATTTTCTAGATTCTGTATCATCTGGGATCTCTTTGATGGATAATCAGAAATGTTTTAATGCTCTTAGTGAGTTTTATTCAATCCTCTCAATTCGTAAATAGTTTTTTTTTTCAATTTTTAAAACTGGCCCGAAATGTTCGAAGTTCAAAAACTACATGGTATAGCTAAAGCTTTTATGCAATTCAATAGACAAAGATAAAATATAAATCCCTCCTTTTCAGCTCATAATTGAATAAAACACGAATTTCTCAAATTAAGATCAAACCCATTCATAGTTGGGAAATACTAGGGTGAAGTAAAATTTCAAATTAAAAGTAAATTGATGAGAAACATTTATGTCAAAATTTTGGAAATTTCTTGGCAAGATAAGTTAAACTTATGGCATGAATTATTTAATTAAGAATACTTCCTGTATTAAGGAAGGGACAACATTGTGCGGTCATAATCATTTTAAATATATTGGAGAGACAATGGTTTTCGAGTCTACGTTCAAAGAACAGAGGCGATCCTCAAGTCTGAAATCGGTAAAAATGGTTATGTCAACATCTTAGGACATAATATGATAAGATAAATTAGGCTTGAGGCCCAAGCTATTTTAATAAGGGTACTCCCTGAGATTGGTGAAAGGATGACACCACAACAATCATTCTAAATACTTTGGGGAGGCAGCGACTCTTGAATCGTTCTTAAGAAAAGGACAGTACCATGACTATTTTTGAATGCACTAGGGAAGTGATGATCCTCAGACCTATAAATAAAAAGAAAATTATGTTAAAACCTTATGTGTAATTTAACAAAATAAATTAAGCTATAAACACTCCCTGAAATTGGAAAAAGGACGGCATTATGGCCATCTTGAATGCACTAGGGAGGTGATGATCCTCAGTCCCTATAAAAGAAAATTGTATCAGTATCTTATTAGAAATAAACTAAGTTAGGAATAGCCCCTGAAACTTGCAAAATAATGGTCCTGTAATGGCCATTGTATTGATGTAAGGAATTTTGAAACCTTCAGGTTTTGTAGTGAAGGCTCAGGAAAATTATTGGGAGTAGAGCAGCAAGGTATGCCTTCACTTTACCTATGAAGTTGTGTGCAGCGATATATGAAAAATATTATGTTTTCATAAAGAATTATGTGTTAAGCAATATGCATAAAGTCATATAAGGGATGCACATAAGAAATTTCACATATGAGACACACAATGAATTATGCATAAAGTTCGTGCAAATGGATTATATGTGCTAACACATGCAGAAATTTATGTATGAAACATTCACAGGATACAAACACATGTAAATACTTATATGTATCGGAACATTAGTATTAAAAAAACAAATGGGAATGCAAGAATGCATGAACAAAATGTAAGAATGCAAGAAGTGTGTATGAACGTGTGAATGTATACTTCAAATGGAGGGATGTATGAAATGCAGAAATGCAAAAAGTGCTCATGAATGCATGGCCTACACCATAGGTGGTTAAGGGACTTTATCTTGGATGCGAACAAGCTGATGACCCGTATATGTCTTTTTTAGAAATTTTAGCCTCTAGGCAAGCTTTCTTTAGTTATCTCCCTTAGTTTTTCTTGCTTTGCCTTCTATTTGAGCTCTCTTACGATTTTCAAGGTAAATAATATGTTACTGCTGCACCTTTGGCAAAAGAAAGTTTATTTCCCCATGAACTATGATGCATTCATCCCATTAGGTGCCATGTCATGCTCATCCTGTAATTCTTTACTTTACTCAGAAGTCATGTCCCCTGCTGAAGGGTTTATGGTGACTAAAAGTTCCCTTTCTACCCTTAGAACTCTAACCTGCATCTCAAATTAGATGTAAGACTTCCTATGAGAAGTGACTAGAGCATCAGGAACTTCCATCAGCAATTATTAGACTGGTGTCTCAAGGTTACTCTTTCTCCTAAAGACCTGGCCAACATACTAGATAACCTTTGCTGATATACCTATTTTCCATTACAAAATTATTCTCCTAGACTATCTTGTTCGGCAGTTAACACTAATTGGAAAGAGCTAACCTGTGATTGTAGCCTACTTGGAATGATCAAAGCATTCACAACAGGTTGATCCTATTTCCCTTTCATGTGCTTGTGGTCAAGATTTTTGTTTACCACCAAATTGGCAACTTGGGTGTCTATTCTTGTGTAGGCTATGCAATGCCATATTTGGTATTACAACTCACTACTTGAGGAACTATAAGTCATGGTGAGAGATCCCTATCGTTCAAAGGTTGTCCTCTACTAACATCTTGTTCAAGTACAAAGTGGGTGACTAGCCCTATAGTTAATTAAAGCCATCTGGCTGGAATGTTCATGGTTTTATCTAACTCTTGGCCTTACCCTATGAGGACTACTATTTTTGAGATCGACACTTACGACTTCACCACTATTGCCTCTTACAAGCAGTGGTTCACTAGTCCAGTGGCTGACAACAGATTATCATATCTTAGAAACTTAGATAAAGAGGGAGATGTTATACAGATAAACTAGATTAGGTACCATCATAGATCATGCTTTTTGTGCTTTATTATAACCTTGAAAGTTTAAACATGAAAAGGCTACTTTTGAATACATTGATAATGTTTTGGATGAAAATTGATTTTTCTATTTGATTTCATTACACATGATCATTATTTAACATTATTTCAATGACACGTATTACTTAATCTCAAAATAAAATCTTAAAAGAATTAGAACTCTTGTCATCAATTAGCCCTCTCAGGTTTTTTTTATTGATTATTTTCTCTCAACCCTCTATTTTTGCCCAGGATGCCTTTTTTCGATTTTCACCCTGACGGGATGCCCAATTTTAGCAAGCCCACCATTTTGTGGTTTTTGATTCATAGGGATTTTATTCTCTTCTTTTTCTCTTTTGAGTCTTAGCTGTGGAACCTATTCAATCTGTCAATGTTTATTGATTCTCTGAATTCATTACCATCATTGTAAATTAGACTAACAACTCCATTGGATAATAACTTTTTGAGTACAAAGGGTTCCTTCTATATAGGCCTAAACTTACCTCGAATATCTAGCATCCTAGGTCGTATCTACTCAAACACTAGATCTCCTTCCTTTAAAGGATGATTCCTAACCTTCTTCCTAAATGATCAAGCTAATCTTTTCTAATAGATCTAGTTGCAATAATTTGCTCTTAATCTATCCCCATCTAGTAGGTAAAATTATGACAACCTCTGTCTGGCCCATTCTACTTTTGATATCTTAGCTTCCAAGACAACCCTCAAAGATTGATTCTCAATTTGTGCTAGTAGTACCACTTCTATCCTATATACTAAGGAGAACAGAGTAGCCCCTGTTGAAGTTCTAACTATAGTTTTAAAACTCCATAATGCAAAAGGTAGTTTATTGATCCAATCCTTGTAGGTTTGAGCCATCTTAGCTAAAATCCTTATAACATTTTTACTGGCTACTTCAACCATTCTGTTAGCTTAAGGTCGATAAGGTGAAGACTTGTGATGTCGAATCCTATACTTTCTAAGCATCCATTTGGTTTCAACCTAGAATTGCATCCCATTAATTGACACAATGTGTTAGGGTAATCAATAATTGTGTATCAGATTCTTTTTAATAAACCTATCCATATCTTTAATGTTCACCTTCTTGAAGGATTATGCTTCTATGGTAAATATAATGGACCTATTGATGAATCATTTTCATTATTTCTATACCCCATACGGTGAACAACCAAAATGATGTAAGATTGTATAGTTCAGAAATTGGTAGATGTCTCAAGATTGCATATTGTTAGCACAACTAACATTCTTTGACATGCTTAGAACAACAAATTACAAGTTAGGAGAAATCCTAGCGTATGATCTCTCCTCCCTTTTTTATTCTTTATTTTCTCTCTTTTTCTTTCTCTCTTTCTCTCTTTTTATTTTTCTCTTTTTTTCTTTTCTTTCTTTTTTTTTTACCTAACCGGTCATGTAAGCACCGCATACACTTTGCAATTCCCTTTTCACTTAAGCACTTCAACTGAATACCCTCACGCTATCTCTTATAAAGCCTTCTACCTATAAAGATGCATCAGGTAGACATCTTATATATCATTCTTTAACCCTCTTTAGTGACATCTTCAAGGAACACTGATTTCTCCATCTCATCATCCATTTCTTGCCTAATTTCAAAGCATTGTTTGTTAGAATTGGAGATCTATATAGGTTTTATGTTTACCCCCCTTCAGGCCATCCTACATCAATACCAAAGTGGCTAAATCATACTTAAAGTAAAAACTCAAGATATTTGTCATAAGGCAACAACAATTCTTTATTTACCATTAACTCTCCACTCTATAAATTGCTAAAGATGAACATTCATATATTTTTATGGTCTTTACCCATCACTACTAAGGTTTCTTACTTGACTAGGTTATATCCCACGTGAACAACTATCTTTTGACTAACTCCTGATAGGTCATCATAGGTCTAGGCGAAGACTCTTTCATATATATAATTTTTTTTTCATTCTCTCAATCTTTTGCTCCCACTTTAGGAGTTATATCTGATGCTTATAGTATTTTTTCTAGATTTTCTTCTATTTCAAGACTAAATGAACGTGTATTTGTTGAGTTAATGTTAAATATGAATGATTTATGATCATAATTATGCATACTGAAATCAAATAAAACATCATATACGTAAGCAAAATTGTTCACCTTATTAATATAATAAAAAATAGCATTCGGTAAAACTAAAGAGTTCAAAAAGTAAAAACAAAGTCTATAAAAAATACCAGTACTTTCAATCCCTGGCATAGCTGTTATGACATCTTCAGAACGGGCCAAGCGATGTCGCAACCCTTTTGCCTCTTTTCATGGTCAAAGATGCTTGCTGTCAATAAGATCTTGGATCAAATACCTTAAAACTTGACAATTGTAATGCTCCAAAACTTGTATCTGACATTTTTGGTAGGTTTTAAAGCATAAACCATCACCCTAGGGCAGTTTTTGGAATAATTGGAGTTGAATAGAATAGAAAAAATCAAAAGTGTATAAAGGTTAAATGTGTTTAGTTAAAGAAAATTTGAGAATGGATGACCTGGAAAGAAGTCTGAGTTAACATTAGATTATGAAAAAAAAATATTAAATGAAGTTCGATGGTACAATTTGAGATAAAATTAAGCTCAAATGGGCCCTTAAATTAGACAAAGAATTTTTTTACTCAGTACCATGAAAGTTTGATCAGAACTCTAAAATAGCAAATAACCTTTAAAAATCACTATAATTTCCAGATCTATATTAAATGAGATGTAAAATATTTTAGTGCAAAAAAATAAATTTTACAGTAACATTGAAAGTGGTTGAATCGAACCAATTTGAGTGAACCAAACTAAAAACCTGTTCTGATTGGGATGAAAACTTTTATAAAGGCTTAATTTATTATTTTAAGAATTATGAAATTAATTTTGAGTGAATTTAAGCTTGGAAAGGGAGAGAAACAATTTAGAATACATTAAATGAGCTTAAAATCAATTTTAGGCTTAAATTAGGTCCATTCTAGCCCAAAATTCAGGCTATTTAAGGGCCAAAATATCAAAAATACTAGAGAGAACTCCATAATTTTGCATTTTTCATTCTTGTCTCTCTCTGTGTGTTATTCTGGTGTTTTAGTCTTCTTTTTATAGGCATTAGAGAGAACTTCTTCCCTTTATTGCTTCCAAATCAAAGTCGGAGAAGAGTTCTAATTAAATAAGAAGTTATATCATCTTTTTCCTTTTTGCACTCGGGAGACTGATTCTATCACTCGGGAGAGTGATGCTTTTGCCTTGGGTGAGTGACTTTGTCACTCGAAAGAGTGAAGGCTTACTGGACAAAAACATCTTGCTCTTTTGGTGAGTGACTTTTCTTCTTTGGGTGAGTAAATTGGCCATTCAGGAGAGTAAGTTCATCAGTCAGCTGAGTGATCTCATCAGTCAGTTGAGTGATGAGCCTCTGTACTCCACGAAACAATTTTGACACTTTTTCCAAATTTTATAGTTTTGCCTCCAATTTTCTTCTTTTTCCAATTTAGCCATTTTTCGCTTTAATTTAGGCCTGAAAAATACCCAAACTTATAATTAAACCTCAAAATACATAATTTAACTAATTAAATGTAAATTTAACTAAATTAACTACCTAAAACACACTAAAAATATACAATAATTTACACATATCAAATAGCCCACTTTTAATCTTTACTCCCCCCCCCCCCCGAGAAAATTTGAACATACCAACTCCTCAGAATAATCAAGCTTTAACCAAAAATTATACATTTCAAAACCAAGCTTATCAATCAACAAGAGCACTTAATAAAATTATAACTAGATTAAATTCAAATAAGATAATATGAGTTTGTTTCCTTGTGTGTGTGCACGAAAAAAATATTTTAAGCACTTTTTCAAAAATCAAAACACCAATGCAAATTCATAATCAAGCTTAGAATTAATGTACACCTAAGTGTACAAATGGTTTCGCACTTGAAATTCTAGATACACTACAGGCCTCTCTTTTAGCACCGAAATCCAAAAGTCATCTTCGCTAAACAACTCAAAAAAAAACTTAAAATCACTTGGGTCTTTTAAAGGTTATAATGGGGCTATGATTTTGGTTATCAAAGAATGGATAATAGATAATCAAAAAGAATAGCCACTCTATGATAAGATTGACTAACATTTCTAAAATTGTATCCAACTACTTAAAAATTTATAGTACTTAGCCAAACTTGCTCAACCATTTATAATTCAAAGTACTTATGAGAGAAAAACTATTAAAACTCTCTCAAATTCACAATTCATCTCATTTTTAGAAGTCACAATTCTTTTTCCTTGTAAATACCCTACACTTAAGATTTTGCCATAAATGCTAGCTTTATTTTAATATTTCTTTTTTCTTTTCTTTTTTCTTTCTTTCTTTTCTTTTTTCTTTCTTTTTTTTTTCTTTTTTTATTTTTTTACACTAGATTCATTGCTAGCAATACAATAATAAAATGAATAATTATGACCAGTGTCTAGCAAGTGTACTAGATCGACTAGTAATATAGGGAAATATAAATTAAGACCCCAAATATCATACCCAAGGGAACATGGATTGCTAAGGATAATATTTATGTATGAATTAAATCAACCTGAGATTGTTTCCCAAATATTTTTTATTTAAAAGAAAAAATTAAACAATGTAAATAATTAAACAAAACAAAGGCTAAAATTAAATTAACATGAATTAAAAACAAAACAATAATTGGAATTCTCTTGCTAAAGAAACTATCAACCTTAACTTTCATTGTAATGACTTAAATTCAATATAAACACCAGTGATTATGGAAAGACTAGTAATAAAGCAAGATATCTTTATTCAAGTATATCATTCTTAGTATTAAACTTATAGACAAATCTAATACTTAGCATAAAAATCTAGTTTTAACTTCCTAAATATTCATTGAAGTCTTTCTCAAGTAATTCAACTCCAATTTATTTTTAGTTCTTCATCTCTTAGTATTAATCAATAAAATTCACACATAATTATCTCATATTTCGGATAATAATCATGCATAAACATTAAAGAATTAATCCAAGAACATGCAAATCATTAACTATGTCAAAACCAATTTTTAGTTATTTATTCAATAAACCAATAATTAATCTTAACACAATCAAAGATAAGAATATGCTTAACCAAGAAATAATCAACCGATATTGAAATTAAGCTCAAAATAAAGTCATAACAATAAAAATATAAGTTTTCAAGAATCCATTAGTAAAAAAAGAAAAATACTTCCTAAACATATTTAAAAACTAAAACAAAGTTGAAAAGAAAAATAAAAATAGAAAAACTAGAAAAACAAAATAAAACTAAAACTAAAGAACTCTACTAATTCTTCTAATTGATTCCTCTAATTCCTTAATTGATCTCCTTTCTTTGGTGTTTAGAGTTGTCTATTTATAGGCAAAATATGTTGTAGAAGCCTTCAAAACTTCCTAAATTGGAATAGGAAAAGAATCCTTCTTGAATTGGAGAAATCGAAAATCCTTCGCTTCATGGGAGACAAAAGACGTGGCCATGTGTTTTCCTTTGTAAAATTGCACGTGGCCATGTGTTGTTCTTTGTTATTCTTCACGTGGCCCTGTGTTGTTCACTTCTTTTTTTTCACGTAGCCATGTGTTAAATTTCTGGACCTCACGACAATTGTTTTGTATGAATTTTCCACTTTTTACAATTTTGGCCCAAATATTCTTGCCTTTTTGCAATTAAGTCCTTTTTCTTGCAAATTAACCCTGAAAAACACCAAAATTTACAATTAACTCCAAAAATATAAAATTAAACAATTAAACTCAAATTCAACCTAATTAACACAAAATTAACTCAATTAAATACCTAAAAGCATACTAAAACATCATATAATTCATCATTATCAAATACCCCATATTTAGACTTTGCTCGCCCTCGAGCAAATTAGAACAAATCAACTTCTCAAAATAATCAAACTCTAATAAATAATCATTCATTTCAAAATCAAGTTTAGCAATTAACAAGAGCACTTAATAAAATTTTAACTAGAATAAATTCAATCAAGACAATATGAGTTAGTTTCCTTATGTGTGTGTAAGACCAAAATATTATAAGCATTTTCAAAGTCTAAAACACCAATGCAAATTCATAATCAAGTTTAAAATGAATGTACACATAAGTATACACATGGTTTCGCACTTGAAACTCTAGAAACACAATAGGCCTCTCCTTTAGCACCGGAACCCGAAGGTCATCTCCGCTAAACAACTCAAAAACAAAATTTAGAATCACTTAGGTCTTTTAAAGGTTGTAATGGGGCTAAGGTATTGGTTATCAAAGAATGGATAAAAGCTCACAACAAGAATAGCCACTCTAAGATAAAATAGACTAATAATTCACAAATTTCCTCCCATTAACTCCAACAATAAAGAATTTAGCCAAACTTTCTCAACTCTTCACAATTTAATCTCTTATAAGAGAGAAATAATAATTGAAACTCTCTTACATTCACATTCATACCCTTTCAAGAAGTCATAACCATTTTTCCTTATAACTACCCCACACTTAAGATTTTTGCCATACATGCTAGCTTTATTTCATTTTTTTTTCTTTTTTTTTCTTTTTTTTTCATTTTTTCAGTAGCTTTGTTGTTGGCATTACAATAATATAACATGGGTAATCACAAGATCATAATTTACTATTCACTTGACTTCAAAAATAGCCCTTGATAATAAAATTCAAAATTATCTTACTACCCTCATCAAGATACTTAATTTCCATTAATCCATTTAATCCTAGAGTGACCAATTCTAGAAGGAAAGCTAAAAGCTTTTTAGGTTATATGACAAAATAAATGAGTGTAACAAGAAAAATAAATATGGTACGCATTAAGCATACCTCATTAGGCTCAAAATTGGCTAACAAAGGATAAATATGCACACTACAAGAAAATTTGAAAATAGCAACGAAAAATAATTTTCGTTGCTAAAATTGGTTAAACTTTGTAGATTTAGCAACGAAAAAATTTTGGTTATCTTCCATTGCTAAAAGTGGAGGAAATTTTTTACGCTAAAATTTAGCAACGGAATCACTATTCCGTTGCTAATTAAGGCGCCAATAGATGGCGAAAAAAAATTGGAACAAAAAATAGCAACAGAATATGATTTTTGTTGCTAATTTAGCAACGAAATTTAATTTTCGTTGCTAAATAGCAACAGAATTTATTTTCGGTTGCTAAAATAGCAACCGAAATATATTTCCGTTGCTAAATAGCAACCGAAATAGAATTTTGTTGCTAAATAGTAATCGAATAGAACTCTGTTGCTAAGTAACAACCGAATTTATTTTCGGTTGCTAAAATAGCAACGAAATTTAAATTCCGTTGGTAAATGAGGGGCATTTAAGTATTTTTCATGTTTGTTAGAAATAGAAAATAGAAATTAATTTGTCATAATATAATTAAAAAATAAGTAATGAGAAGTTGATAGGGTCATAATTTTATTTATGATAGGGTCACAATTTATTAATTTTAGAATATTCAACTACTAATTTTTTTATTATTTTCCACTTATATATAATAATAAGAAGATGATAGGGTCATAATTTTAAAAAGAAATTAATTTGTCATAATATAATTAAAAAATAAGTAATGAGAAGTTAATAGGGTTATAATTTTATTTATGATAGGGTCACAATTTATTAATTTTAGAATATTCAACTATTACTTTTTTTATTATTTTCCATTTATATATAATAATGAGAAGATGATAGGGTCATAATTTTAAAAAGAAATTAATTTGTCATAATATAATTAAAAAATAAGTAATGAGAAGCTAATAGGGTCATAATTTTATTTATGATAGGGTCACAATTTATTAATTTTAGAATATTCAATTAATAATAATAATAATAAAAGAGATAATTATCTAGGACAAAAAGAAAAAAAAAAAAGAAAAAAGGTCTCTAGATATTTCAGGTAATAAGTGTGGCCACCAAAAACAAAAACCAATTTTAATTAAAAAAAAAAGAGAAAGAAGTATCAGTGAAGGGAAAACGGGGAAAGAAAAGGAAAGAAAAGAAAAAGGGGGAGAGGAGCAGATCGGGATTGGAAGCAAGGGGTGTCGCCGCTCATTGCCGATCAATGGCAAGCCACCGGCGTTATTCTTTCTTCGTCGCCGTCGATCCTCCACCGCCAGCAAGGGGTACCTTGAGTTGCTGCTTTGTTAGACCGTCAAGATTGTTAAGGTTTTGTTTTAAAAATGTGTTATTTTTTAATTAAAGAGGGTCGAATGCTTTCTTATTTACTTCAAAGGGTGAAACAGTGTGTATAAGTAAGCAAGCCTATGAGATGTATTCTTATCTTCTCTAGAAATTTAGAATTATTCTTTTTGTAGGTTGAAAACATTTTAGTCATTGGACACAGTTGTTGTGGTGGCATTCGTGCTTTAATGAGTATGCATGATGATGTCGAAACAAGGTTCTGTTATGATACTTTTTGGTTTTGCTTTCGATCATCACCTATTCTTGAAAAAAGCTCCTCCATAAGTTTCTCACTTTTTTTTGGCCCCTTTGAACTATTTCAGTAATTTCATTGGAAGTTGGGTGGCTGTTGGGATGAAAGCAAGGCTAAGAACAAAGGCTTTTGCTTCTAATCTCAGCTTTGACCGACAGTGCAAACACTGTGAGAAGGTGATATATTTTCCCTTCATTTCCTCCATTGAAATTTAAATCCAAGTTCTTCTGAACCTTTTGATCCTGCAAGATTAACCATGTGTTCTTTTAGCAGAGATTTGATTTTCATTATTTTTGGTGGATTTAAACTGACTTATTATAGTTAGTGGGTTCTTTTTCAGCTCCTAAGTTTTTCTGTGTGAGTAAAGTATAGGAAATTTTTTGATTTGATGTCTTTTTCCTCTCCAAATTCCTAAATTCAGCTTTTTCTTTTTGTAATTGCTTTCACGCACACCCCCTAATGTTTATATACCCTGAATGTTTGGTTGGTTTTCACCAAGCTCCATCTTAAGAGGGGCTGAAGGAATAGTTTATTTAGTTTAGTTAATTACTTACTATTGAGAGGGGCTGAAGGAATATAATGAATGATAATTGTTGTTTTATGTTACTGTATGTTACTTTTCTATAATTCCTAATTTTGTGGACATTGACTTTGTTTTAATTTAGTTTAAAATCTATTTTACATGGCGTGTGGTGGGCAGCTGTTATTTGTTTATTATATGATAGATGCAAATCTGTCTGCCCATTCTGTTTCTTAAAAATTTATGGATCTGGATTAAGGTTGCTCTAAACCAAACCTTTCTGCTGAAAATTCTCTTCAACAAACTTGTAATCTCTCAATTGCAGGAAATCCTATAGCTGTTCGCCTAGAAAATTCTATAATTCAGTTTGGATATGATCTCTTATAATCTGATGAATTGGGATGTCTGAAAGATACTGTTATCTATATGCCAAATTTGGATTATTTGTTAATAAATCAGACTTGAATTTATTGCAGCTTGATAAAATGACTGCATAAAAAGTAGGAAATTTTTTAGTTGTTGTAAATATAGGTATAAAATTAACAGCATGATGCATTAGTAACCATTGGACTCTTAAAGATATAACAGCATATGCGATCAATTTAGATGAGCCAAAAAAACTTTTTATTTTCTCTATTTACTTGTGGCTTCATTACTTGGGTTAATCTAAACCAGTTCATTCAAAATTGACCCATGCTTTTTGATCCTTGCGGTTTTGTAATGACTTGTGATGCTGCTTCTTATGTATCTCTTTCTGTATTTATCATTCTTCTGGATTATATGTTGACCACTTCAATTGAGTTTAAAGATTCTATTATTCCAGGAACTATCTGATCCATTTTTATTGGTTGCTGATGAGCTATACTTCTTACCGATAGGCTGAGGTAACTAATTGCTTTCTCTTTTGTCACATCTCTATGTTATTTCTATTGGAATGTTGGATCTCTACTCTCTTTTTTCAATTTTATGTTATGGATCATATTTTGGTTCAAATTCATATATATATAATTTTAAATTTGTTTGCAGAATTCAAACAATAGAGAGTCTGGAGAATCTCGATAGAAACCTAGCATGCAGGGCCGCGAAAGTAAGGGAGGACGGATAAGCTTTTCTCCTCGTTACACTTCACACGGTAAATGCAAATTTAAGATGTATCTTGTTCAGGACTAAAACTGCTGGTTGACTCCCTTATTTTAAGACGTGATTATCCTACCATATTTACCAGAGTTAAGTTTCTTGAATGTATCTTGCATATATAACTCATTTTGTTACAAAGTTACTGAATACGAATTTGTAATTTATTTTTGCTTCTCCTTTTGCCTCCAATCGATTTGGGTTAGTTGTGGTATTTGCATTCAATGGTAGGATTTTCTTGTGTGACTGACGTTTTAAGCTGATTGATAACTTTGAGAATGGTTCAGATGCTGGTGGTGGCAGGAATTCTGGCCCGCTAAGGGACAATGGAACTAACCAAGCTCTAAAGAAGGGAGCTGGCCCTTCTTTTTCAGTCTCTCAAGTGAAAAGTAAGGAAACAAGCACATCACCAAGGTGACTACTATTAACAAGTTCAAAAGATTCTATAATTTGTTTGATAAGATTCCATGCTATGTTAGATTTAGATAATCTAATTATTTCACACAGAACTGCTAGTGTTGTGGTCAATGGTGCTGCTAGTGAAACTTCTGGAAACACCAGTGTAATGCATCCTTCTATTTTATCTGGAGGAGTAAGTAAAAATGAAGTGACTTCCTCACCTGTAGCTGCTGATAAGTTGGGAAGTACAGTCTCACCTATTGATGCTGAAAAAATCCCAATGTTGGCTTTGGAACTGGGGATGTGCATTGAGAGCCTACTTTAAGCTCTAGTAACTCATCAACACCTTTCCTTGTTCCATCTAATGATTCACGACTACCTGGTACAGTTGGTACCATTAAACGTGAAGTGGGAAGCCACCGAATAGTTGGTGAATCAAATGAAATTATTGCTACAGAAAATTCAGGTTAGGCCTTATGCATAGTTTGTTTCAGTTTGACTGATTTGGTTGATGTTTCTATTGTTGCTAATTGAGTGTTATTGGATAATGATAGCTTCTGAGATTGATACTCCTTTTCTACAAGGGAAGATGCAAAATAAGTCTCAAGTTGGGAAGGGTCAGCTAAGGGATTCTTCCCAACCTATATCTGCATCAGTCCATGGTGGTTCTTCTGGTAGTAGGCCTTTCTCTAATTACACTAATAGGTCACAACAAGTAATTGGCCTTCAGAAAGGTATGTGCCTAATTGGATATGAATAAGATCTTTTCAGATTATTGATTTTTTATTCTAGAGTTGCTGGTATACTTCTGCAAGATATTCAATTGTACATCAATGTTAAGTTTTTTAGATCCATTAAAGCATCTGACATTTGATTTGGGAATCTTAATAGTTCAACTTAATGGAAGTTTCTGGAAAGGAAACAACTGAAATTAGATAGTTTTAAGTCAAGAACCATGTTTTATCTTTTAATCCTTATTCCCATTTCCATTTGCATTTTTTTCCTTGGTAAGCATTCCTGTATGCTTTATTTCTATTCTAATCACATAAAAACTCTTATTACGTGTTTAAGCTGGAGCTGGCTTGTAGTTTGGTAGTAGGCCTTAATAGGCATGCATGTTGTAATTTAACATTGTAAGTACAAATTTGCTTATCATTCTAATTGACTATTGAATTTTCAGCTAGGGATTTTCTTTGGGTGCATAGATTTTGGATGGTGAACTTGGATAATTGATCTATAAAGTGGAAGCTAAGGAATGAAAATGAGAAAAAAAATATATACTTTATACAATGCATGCAATGGTTGCTAGAGATTGAATAGTGACTAGGTTAAGATATAATAATTAATCAATTATCCCTTTATGTTCAACAGTTGGTTCTACTAAGGAGTGGAAACCAAAGCCAGCAAATGCTAACGCACTTCAAGGTTCTGGAATGGCTGGTTCATCTGATGCGACTAGTATTCCAGTCTGAAACTTCTTAGGGTATTGGTGAAACTAGGGAGGAACAGGCTGCTAGGTATGTGACAGCTGTTAGATTTAAATGTAATGACAAGTATTTTGGTTTGCCTTGTCATGAGATTTTCTCTTCCCTTATTCATTATGTTTTTATATCCAATACAGGAAATTAATCTATTGCTGAGTCCTATCTATTTTTGTCATGAGGTTCTATTCTCCCCTATTTTCAATTTATAGACACTCAAGAAGAAATGTATTTTCTATATGCATTTACTGGTGTACCAATCTTATATGAACATACAATAGTACAATAGTAAACATGATGTATATCAGATTTCAGTGGTTCTGTTAACCTGATTGTTTACATGGAATTTATTGATCATTTGCTAGTTAGCAGCTTAATAGCTCAATAGATAGCTTGTTAGCAACACCTTAAGTTCTTGCAGGTGTTGAATATTAGTTCTTGTCAAGTTTTATGGAGCAAAAAATATGAATATGATTTTCTAGTGGTTTGTATGCCTATGTTGGGCACTGTGTTTGCTACTTTGGTGGCTAATGAGGAGGGGCCTTATCCTAAATTTTCAAAATCACCTTCACATGTAACTGGGCATTTATCTGGTGATGCTAATGTCTCATCCAGTGCTGCTCCCGAATATAATGAGTCCAAGCAGGAAACTACATTGTTGCCTGGTGGGCAGCAATACACTGTGGTGCAAACTTCTCCAAGCTACTGCTTTGGTTTTGTGCCTCCAATGATGAGCAGTCAGATGGCACCATTCGAAAACTCTGAATCTCAAGCTCATGATGTTACTCGCCTTCCTAGCTTTGTGGTAAGCCTTCCTTGAAAACCATATTCCTTATGTTGTGCATAAAAGCACAAAATCCGTTGTATGATATTACATTTAAGTTTGTCTTACTTATTCTAATGTTTTCTTAGTACCTGGTGGCGAGCAACAGATTTTAACATGCTGACATGCATAATCATTTTTTGGTAGAATAGTTATCTTGAGATCCCAATCCTTGATGTTGCAGCTGTTCTTTCTCCATTGCCTTCCCTTGCAGTGGCTACTAAATACAATAGGAATTTCGCAATGGATTTTAATAGAATAATTGGCACCACCTTTGAATTTGCTTTGTGAATTCTGATAGAATATTTATCTCGCGATTACAGACTGATATTATCATAATATGAGGTTACCTTAACAATTTTTAAGAGTTTTGTTTTTTGGCAATATTTGCATGGTTCAGTTTTTGGTCTTAAAACCAATTACCAGTGGCTATTCAATGGTTTCTCTGTCTAGGTACAACAACCATTTGATCCTACAAGTTACTATGCCCAATTCTATCGATCGGGTGCTGATAGTGATGGTCGTGTTTCTCCCTTTCCTTCACCTGTAGTTGCTGCTAAATACAATGGAAATGTTGCAATGTTGCCTCCACATACTACTGATCAGTCTCCCCAAGAGGTTTTAATAGATAAGCTTTGTTTTCAATCATTCATTTTAGATACTTGGATTAACATACCTTCATCACCACCAAGAATGACAGCCTCCACCAGCAAGAAAATGCTAATCCTTGGCCAGATGTAAATTCTGTGTATGTCAAGATCTTCTTTAATGTTTCTAACTGTTTGTTTTTAAACATGATGGTTTAAGTTAGTTACTTATTCTATTGTCTATTGTCATGCATTGATTCAGTGTGAAGGATAATGAAAATGATAATGTAAATGTTGAACAAGATGGTAGAGAGGAGGTGCGCCCTCCTTTGCCGGTTGTAAGGGATACTCTATATGATGATGCCATGTTTTATAGGTATGTCATGTATGTACATTCAAGTATTTCTATTTCCATTTCAATGATTTTTTTATTTTATTTCGCCTGCTTATACGTGTCAACATGATTTTAAATGTGTAAAGTAGATTAAAATTAGAGATGAAGCATATATATTGTTGTTAAAATTACCGAAATAGAAAGGCAATGTAATGCCACAGTTTTAACAATGTGTAGAGATGTTTCTATTGCTTTTGAGTGCCATTTTGTCGTTGTATTAATTATCTTTTCACATAAATTAGGAAATCTATAGTTTCTATAATTTTCTTGCAATTTTCACGAGAACTTATTGCCCCACCTTTTTCTTTTATCATATAATAGCTATTTTCTTTTTACTCACATAGAGCTTCTAGGATGGGACATCCACCGCATGAATCAAGTTCATTGGTTGCATTTTGCAACTTTAACGAGGAAACGAAACATCCTGGGGTATGGGAATCAGATCAAGGGGCTACATCTACAGCTAACAACTCTAGAGATAATCTTGCTTCATTATACCGCCCTCCATTTCATCTAATGTTCCATGGGTCATTTGAAAAGGTTAGGGAATTTCTTTAATTCTCCTAATATCTGCATTGTCATGCCTATTTAAGCCTAGTTGATTGGAAATTATTGGTATTTAATCCAAGCAAAAGGTGTTGCTTCTGTTCAGGACAAATGGTTCCTGGTGAATATACAATCCACAAAGGAATTTAGCTCTCATATGGTAGCTTTGAATTTTCTTTGTTTTTTTAAATGTTTCATCATGTAAATGCTCATGAAAAACTTATACAAATAAATTACTTTTGTTTGGAATAAGTGGTTTGCGATATATCTTGTTTCATTATTTTCCACCCTCAAAGCTGTTCTTACTTCTCAGTCCTCCTCTTCCAGCTTCTAAATTTTCTGCCCCAGAACTTTAATGCACAAATCACACAGATGCTTTTAGATTTCCTAAACATCAAACTCTACATATTGAAAAGCTTATGGAGGCTGCTTATGTCTATTAGCTTGGCTGGTTGCATGAACAACAGCGACCATTTACTTTAAATTAAAGTCTATGTCAGTGTTCTTAATTTAATTTAATTTGTTTGTTTAACCTATTTTCCCTTTTTTTTATGATTTGGGGTGGGCATATGGGGGGATTGTGTTGTTTGCTCCAAACGTAAGACAACCAGAACAGGATGCCACACTTGGACTGCATCAAATAATAATTCTCCAACTAATATGCTAACCTTTATGCTGCATGTGACTAATCCTTTATATGGGTTTATTCTATTTTACTGTCCATGCCTCTAAGCGGTGTGATTCTCTGTCACTATCTTGTGTTTTCTGTTAGCAATGTGAATTCATTTCATTTTGCACCGTCAGTTGAATTCATTCCAACATTTGTGTTTGGACTTTTACTCATTTATTAGTTGTAGTTTAACACATTGAAATATGCTTGAAATATTTTTAAGCATATTTTGATAAGGGTTTAAGATACAAATCATGTCATTAATTTTGTCTTATCGCTAATTTTTTGTTTACATTACATTTCTTTGTAATCATATTTTCTTGGCAGTTAATGGCTCTTCCAGGCATGCAACTCACAAACTTTCTTTCCTGTCAATCATGGTTTTCTGATATTAAAAACCTATAATTATTTTTAGCGACGGATTGGCGATGGACAAAACCGTCATTAATTTTTTTTATATATGGCTGAATTTAGCAATGAAAATCAATATCCGTTGCTAAATTTGACCAAGTCACTGAATCTTGCATTGTTCAATTTAGCAACGGAATACATTTTTATTGCTATATTTAGCAACGGAATTCAATTTCCGTTGCTAAAAATAGCAACTGCCGAATTAGCAACTGAAATTTCTGTTGCTAATTTTTTATTAGCAACGGAAAATTGACTTTTTCTGTTGTTAATTTTCGTTGCTAAATTGCAATTTTTTTGTAGTGGCATAAAGGGTAAGAAATAAGTTAAGGTATGGCTCAACAAGAAAAACATTACCTAGATCACTTTCCAAGTTGTTTTGAGTTGCTTGTATGCTTTGAAGGGTGATGAGGAAGGTTCTAGTGTTCTAAAATTCATAACTTAACTATTTCAATGCATTGGTTTTTTCTTTAAAGTATAAAAACTGGTCTTAAGTGCTCAAAGAATAGAAACTAACAAATATAAGTCAAGTTGAATATTAAACTAGCTAAAAATTCATTAAACAGCATACTTGTTCTTATGCTAAACAATAATTTTAAAATAGTACATTCTAAATTCAAGTTCAAAATGTTCAATTTTTGAGAAAAAAACTAGGGCGAACTAAGCTAAATGTACAATAAATGATAAATGATTTCACTAAACTAACATGCAAACTAAAAACCAAGCTAAACAACTAAACCAAAAACAAAATGACTAAAACAACATAATTCATAATTCATGAGTAAGAAAATAGGCAAGGTAAGAAAAACTCCCTTAAATAGGTCTTCAATTTCTAGCTCAGCTGAGCTCTATCCCCCTCTTTAAAATCTTGTTGTCCTCAGCAAAGTATGAAAAATTTCAGCACACTTCATCACTTTTAAGAAACAAGTTAGTGCCCAAGAAAACATGTAAGCTCACCACACTTAGAATCATAATTAAGCCAAAACTAAAGTATGAGATAAATGGAATTGAGTTAACAAGCAAACATGCCTCTTAAACCAATAAAGTTTAATGAATAAGACTTAATAATTATGGTAACTAAGTGAAGAAATGTAACTAGGCCAAACTTGCTTGAGTGCTCAATGCATAATATCCATATGTTACAAGGTGGACAGTGTATGAATGCATCATAATCTTAAGTGTAAAGCTAAGTGGAGATGGTTGGGCTTAAAGGGAAGAGAAAGATTTTAATTGGTCATGGTAAGCATAAAAGAAAATAAGTCAATTCAAATACAAACTCAACCTATATGAAGCCACAATGAAGTTCAATGTCAAACAATAAGTAGCTAAGAGTAAATGCAATGCATAACTGAAAATCAATCTCTAACCAAACTTATATTCAATACTAATGAAAAATACACCAATTTATTTGAATTAAGCTCATCAAGTAAAGCATGCAAATGAAAAATTAAGTGTGTGTCTTAGTGAAAAGGTGTGTGCTTGGGTAAGAAATGAAGTGTAACATGCTTCATCATAAGAATCCCCATTAGCTGTGCCATACATCATAAAGATATTAATGAAAATCAAGTCATCTATAATATGCTCAACTGAATGTATATAAAAATTGATGTATCAAAATTGCAGATAATGACTTGAATAATTTTTAAGGCGCTAGGATTAGATAACACGGCAGTCTGCAAGAGTATAATTGAACTTTGATTCTTTAATGTAAAAGTGTGTGCTTGAGTGCATGTGTGAGTGAGTGTGTGAGGGTTGGTAGAGTGTAAGAGAGTAAGTGAAAGGAATGAAAAATGAACATGTGAAGATAAAATGAAAAAAAAGAACAATCGTGTGGTTTTAATTAGGGAGGTAGTGGCTTTCACGTGGCCACGCAAGGGAGAGATGCAAGGGAGACACGGCAACATGGGTGAAGCCAGGAGCTTCATGCGTGGGCACGGGTGCATATACCTGTATGAACACGTGGGCGCGCATGGGGGTATATGGGCAAGAGGCAGTAGATGCGTGGGCGTGTGAGGGTAAAGCCATCTGGGCACGTGGGCACGTAAATTGGTAACCCCAGGCAGATTTCCCATGCGTGGCCACGTGATGTACAAGGAGAAATCCTCACGTGGGTGTGCACAAGCTGCTGATCTTTGAAAAAATTTTTGGCCTTCTTGCTGCATTCTCGAGCTCCATTGTTCTGCACATTAAAGCACAAAATTAATTTTTCTTTCACCTTAATTTGTTTTAACATATTTTAATTAATCTTATTAACAATATTACTCCTTCACTCATGTAAATTAAAAATTAAATTAAAACTCCATCAAATTTGATTTTTGAACCATAAAAACCAATTACAACTCCACTCATACTCACTTAATTAAGCCTTTTCCTTCTTATCAAGCTCTAATTAAATTATGCCAACAATATGCACATCTATCAATTAATTAAATTCCATTTGAAGTCCACTCTTAACTCAACATATGCAAAGTTCATGAAGCTTTATGCAATTAAAATCAAACTCACATCTAACCAACTCCTAAATCTTTGATAAGTTCAATTTTACTTACCTCAAAAAATTATATTAGCTATTTAATTACCTTAGAAGCACTTACTAATCCAAATTTGATCATGAAACATAAAAATCATTAGAAGTAGCTTCTTGTTCAAACCCAAATCTTAAACTCATAATTAAAAGACACAAACAAATAACAAACATGCATTAAACTTTAAACTAAAAAAAATAAAAACAAAGGCAAAACAAATTATTAAAAATAACATGCAAAACATAAAAAAAATTGATAAAAATTTAAAGAGAAGAGTTAGAGAAGAAGTTCTAGTTTATTGAATCCCAGCTCGACTAATGTTACTCTCGGGAGGTCGAGATTGTGATCCAAACATAGGTCTCTCCGGACTTTGTTCCTCATTTTCTCCTATTAATAGAAGAAACTTGTCATAGTTTATCAAAGCTGGAAACTCCATATTTTCTATAAAATATGACTCCTCATTTGGCTCATTTATAATGAACTCTACTAGCTCCTCTAGCCTAAATAAATCCTTCAAGTGGACTGAATCCAGTGTCTCCACCTGAAAATTTTTCCTTTCTTGCTCCTTTGGTGATAAATTCTCTACAAAAGATCCTACACCTTCCAAATAAATACATGACTTTTCCTCAAATATGAATTGTTCCTCTTGTTCCTTATCCTCCATAAATGAATGATTTGGTTCCTTTTCCTTACCACCATCACCTTGAAATTTCATAGAAGTGCTCAAAAGTTCTAGTTTTGATTCCAACTTTTCAATTCCTTCCTCTCTATCCCTTAATAAACTTCCATGACTCTTAATTATCTCCTCTTGAGTTCTTATCTTTTCTTCATGAACTCTTAATTTTTCCTCTTGAATCCTAAACTTCTCCTCTTGAGCCCTTAATGTAGCCTCCCACTCCTCTTTTTCAGCATAATATTTTCTTTCCTTTCTTATAAGCAAGTCACAAACATCTTCAGTGTTGGAGAGAACAGCCTCTTGTGTAGCCCTCCATTTTTCTTTTTCAGCCCAAAATTGCTCGTCCTTACATATAAGCTGGTTATAAAGACGTTGATTCTCGGAGATAGAGGCCTCTTTTGAGTATCGCAGGTTTTGATTCTCTTTTCTCAATTCTTCCATTTGTGCTCTCAAAGTCCAAAGAGAATAAGAATCTTCAGCAATGGATGGTGATGAATAAGGATTTTGTGATTGTGCACGCAATCATTCTATCTCCTCTCTTTCTCTTAGTAGATCATTCATTCGTTGTTTCAAAAGAAACAATTCATAATCTTGGACCTCATCTTGCATCATCTTGAAAGATGTTTAGAATTGTTTCTGCAAAGAACAATCACCAAATTAAAAACAAAATAAAAATAAAAATCTCAGACTAACTCAATCAAATATATTAAACAAACAACACCGTTGTTCCCCAGCAATGGCGCCAAAAACTTGACCAGTATCTAGCAAGTGTACTAGATCGGCTAGTAATATAAGGAAATATAAATTAAGACCCTAAATATCGTACCCAATGGAACATGGATTGCTAAGGATAATATCTATGTATGAATTAAATCAACCTGAGATTATTTCCCAAATGTTTTTGATTTAAAAGAAAAAATTAAACAATGTAAACAATTAAACAAAACAAAGGCTAAAATTAAATTAACATGAATTAAAAACAAAACAATAACCGGAATTCTCTTGCTAAAGAAACTATCAACCTTAACTTTCATTGTAATGACTTAAATTCAATATAAACACCAGTGATTATGGAAAGACTAGTAATAAAGCAAGATATCTTTATTCAAGTATATCATTCTTAGTATTAAACTCATAGACAAATCTAATACTTAGCATGAAAATCTAGTTTTAACTTCCTAAATATTCATTGAAGTCTTTCTCAAGTAATTCAACTCCAATTTATTCTTAGTTCTTCCTCTCTTAGTATTAATCAATAAAATTCACACATAATTATCTCATATTTCGGATAATAATCATGCATAAACATTAAAGAATTAACCCAAGAACATGCAAATCATTAACTATGTCAAAACCAATTTTTAGTTATTTATTCAATAAACCAATAATTAATCTTAACATAATCAAAGATAAGAATATGCTTAAAACCAAGAAATAATCTACCGATATTGAAATTAAGCTCAAAATAAAGTTATAACAATGAAAATATAAGTTTTCAAGAATCCATTATCAAAAGAAGAAAAAAATACTTCTTAAACATATTTAAAACTAAAACAAAGTTGAAAAGAAAAATAAAAATAGAAAAACTAGAAAAACAAAATAAAACTAAAACTAAAGAACTCTACTAGTTCTTCTAATTAATTCCTCTAATTCCTTAATTGATCCCATTTCTTTGGTGTTTAGAGTTGTCTATTTATAGGCAAAATATGTTGTAGAAGCCTTCAAAACTTCCCAAATTGGAATAGGAAAAGAATCCTTCTTGAATTGGAGAAATCGGAAATCCTTTGCTTAATGGGAGACAAAACACGTGGCCATGTGTTTTCCTTTGTAAAATTGCACGTGGCCATGTGTTGTTCTTTGTTATTCTTCACATGGCCATATGTTGTTCACTTCTTTTCTTCACGTGGCCATGTGTTAAATTTCTGGACCTCAAGACAATTGTTTTGTATGAATTTTCCAATTTTTACAATTTTGGCCCAAATATTCTTGCCTTTTTGCAATTAAGTCCTTTTTCTTGCAAATTAACCCTGAAAAACACCAAAATTTACAATTAACTCCAAAAATATAAAATTAAACAATTAAACTCAAATTCAACCTAATTAACACAAAATTAACTCAATTAAATACCTAAAAAAATACTAAAAACATTATATAATTCATCATTATCAAATTACAAGGTAAATTTTTACTTTTTACTTGACTTTATCAATAAACCTTGACAACAAAACCAAAAATGTCTTACTACATCCTTTAAGATATCCAATTCCTATTAATTCATCCAATCCTAAAGTGGTCAATTCTAGAAGGGAAGGTAAATTTTTTTTAGGCTATACGGTTAATAAATGAGTGTAACAATAAAAATAAATATTGCATGCATTTAGCAGACCCCATTAAGCTCAAAATGGCTAATAAGGGATAAATTTGCATATAAAGTAGGAAAACAAGTTAAGATATGGCTTAACAATAAAAATATTGCTTGGATCACTTTCTAGCTTGTTTTAAGTTATTTCTATGCTTTAAAGGGTGATGACGAAGGTTCTAGTATTTTAAAATTCCTTACTCAACAATTTAATGCATTAGTTTTCTTCTAAGTTCAAAAACTGATATTTAGTGCTTAAAAATAGAAACTACCAAATATAAGTCAAGTTGAATATTAAACTAGCCAAAAATTCATTAAACAAAATGATTGTTTTAATGCTAAAAAAAAATTTAAACATTGCACATTCTAAGTTAAAGTTCACTATGTTCAATTTTTGAGAAAAACTAGGGCGAACTAAGCTAAATGTAAAATATATGATAAATTGAAACTAAATCTACTCAATAATCATGCAAACTAAAAGTCACACATACAATTTAATACAACTAAATAAACTAACTAAAACAAATCATGAGTAAGATAATAAGCAAGGTAAGAAAACTCCCTTAATTTGATCTTCAAAATCTAGCTCAGCTGAGCTATATTCCCCTCTTTAAAATCTTGCTATCCTCAGAAAAGTAGCAAAAGTATTAGCGTGCTGCATAATTTCAGACAAACAAGTAAGTGTCCAAGAAAAATGTAAGCTAAAGTACACCATATTTGACTCAATGCAATACTATCGCAGGCAAAAAACCATAATTAAGTCAAAATAAGACATGAAATCTATAGAATTGAGTGAACAATCAAAACATGCCCCTAAAACCAAAATAATGCAAGAATCATGGTAACCAAGTTAATAGATGCACCTAACCAAACTAGCTTAAAAGCTCAAAGCATAAAACCAATATGTTGCATGATAGACATTAAATATGTGAATGCATGATCTCATGTCTAAGAATAATTGGTAATGGTTTCACTTAATAAGATGAAAAGAAAGATTTTCAATTGGTCATGGCAAGCATAAAATAACTAAATCAATTTTAAATACAATCTCAATCAATATCAATCGTATAATTGAAATCAAGGTTCAATCTTAAACAATAAATAGCTAAGAGAAAATGGAATTCAAATGAAACATGACTGAACTTAAAACTAAACTCTAAGCAAACCTATGTTCAAGAACAATAAAGCCACACCAATTCATGTAACTTAATCTCAGTAAGTAAATTGAACAATTGAGTAATGCACAATGTGCTTACTTAATGAGAATGTGGTTGGACATTGAAGAAAGAGTATAGCTTGATGTAAGTGTCTTGGGTGAGGGTATGTGTGAACTGAGTGAGATTGAACATGATTTAGAGTACAAAATTTTAAGCAAAAATATAGATTTAGTCATTGAGGCATTTTATCCAAATCATTATGTGCATAACTTAGCAAAGCTAAAGCGTAAGCAATTTCAACTCCAAATGAAGCCAACAAAAAATATAAGCTTCAAATGCATATACTCAACAAGCTTAAAAAATATAATGCAAAAGAAATAATAAATTGAGCTCAAATAAGAACTCCAACCAACCCCAATGTTTAAAAATAAAACCCAATTTCCAATCAAAATAAGCAACCTAACATGATAATTTAAAAATTAAAGTAATAGTAGGCGCTTACTTGCATGAAATAAAATAAGAAAAGATGAAAATAATTAAATTGAAATTAGATGCCTTGGGTAAGCTATGGATGAGTGAGTGAAATTTTGGGTGAGTGGTGGCATATTGTGGGTGAGTGACATATAGTACTTGGGTGAGTGCTTAGTTACTAGAAGCAAAGCTGATTTAAAGGCCAATTACGAGACATAAAATACTCAGGAGAGTGAAAATATACTTAGAAGAGTGAATAGGCACTTGGGTCAGTGGAAAAACTATTTAAGAGAGTGATTAGGCACTTGGGTGAGTGGAAAAACTACTCAGAAGAGTGGATCGGCACTTGGGTGAGGGGAAAAACTAATCAGGAGAGTGATTATGCACTCGGGTGAGTGGTTTTAGTACTCTCTCGAGTGGTACCACTCGATACTCACATATATTGCTCTGCACTTCCAGTTTTTAAAACTCAACACTCCTAAATAATGAAATTTCACTTAATTATTTCTTTTCCTACATTAATTCAACCTCCACAAACTTAATGAAGCCTCATAAAACATCAATCTATGATTTACAACTCACTCAAATTAATTAATTCTCAATCAAATTTGTGGATAAATAGTATGAAAGTCCTAAAACCAGTTACGAAAATATCAAGTGAACATGAATCATAGTTACTTAATCAAAGCTCTATTTTGAGCAACCGATCTATTTTCACTCAAACTCAATAAAAACCATGCCAAAGCAATATGCAAACCTATAAATCAGTTGAAGTGCATATCAAATCCATTTTTAACTCAGCAAATGCATAATTCTCTCTTAAGTTCATGAAGCATAAAGCAACTATAAGATCAAACTCACATTTAAACAATGAAAACAACTCAATAAACATAAATCCCTATTAAGTTAAACTAAATTGTGATTCTTTAACCTCAAAAACAATATAAGCTCTATAATTATCCTAGAAGCACTTACTATTTTAATTACAATCATTAAACATAAAAATCATTAGAAGTAGCTTCTTTTCACTCTAAATCTTAAACTCATGAATTAAAAGACCAAAAACACAATAAACAAAAGAAACATGAAGAACATAATTTAAACTATAGAAACTTATGAAATAAAAACAACAAAACACAACTCGTAAAAAATTGATGAAAATTTAAAGGGAAGGGTTAAAAGAGTTCTGGTTTATTGAGTCCCAACTCGATTCATGTTACTTTCGGGCGGTCGAGCTTGTGATCCAAATATAGGCCTCTTCGAACTTTGCTCTTTATTTTCTCCTATTAGTAGAATAAACTTATCATAGTTTATCAAAGCTGGAAATTCCATATCTTTAATAAATATGACTCCACCTTTGGCTCTTCAAAAATGAACTCTATAGGCTCTTCTAGCCTAAATAAATTCTTCAAATGGACTGAATTCAATGCTTCCACTTGAGAATAGAACACTTCTTGCTCATTTTGTGATAAATCCTTCACAAGAGGATCTAATACACCATCCAAATGAATACAAGACTTGTCTTCATATATGAATTGTTCCTTTTCTTCTTTATGCTTCTCAAAACCAACTACTTCTTTATCCATCCTTAATGATTGATTTGTTTCCTCCGCCTTATCACCATCACCTTGAAATTGCATTAAAACACTTAAGAGTTCTAGGTTAGATTCTAATCTGTCAATTCCATCATCTTTATCCCACAATAAACTCTCTTGATTCGTGATTATCTCTTCTTCAGTCCTTAATTTTTTTTCTTGAATCCAAAAAATTTCTTCTTTAATTTTTAGCTTTTCCTCTTGAATCCTTAACTTCTTTTCTTGCACTCCAAATTTTTCCTCTTGACTTCTAAATGTAACCTTTCATTCTTCTCTTTTAGCCTAAAATTTAGTGTCCTTGCTCAAAAGCAAGTCAATAAGAACTTGATTTTTAGAGCTACAAGCCTCATTTGAATGTTGCAATTTTTGATTCTCTCTCTTCAATTCTTTCATTTGTGCTCTCAAAATGCATAAAGAATCATACTCTTCAACAAAGGATGGTGATGA
This sequence comes from Excoecaria agallocha, assembly GCA_037975025.1. Taxonomy (NCBI): domain Eukaryota; kingdom Viridiplantae; phylum Streptophyta; class Magnoliopsida; order Malpighiales; family Euphorbiaceae; genus Excoecaria; species Excoecaria agallocha. Next base: position 129,246 of record JBBPFJ010000271.1, read on the forward strand.
ATAAGGACTTGATGAATGTGCAAGCAAGAGCTTCAATTCCTCCATTTCTTTCATTAAATCATTCATTTGCTGTTTCAAAAGGAATAATTCATAATTCATAGTTTTGGACTTCATCTTACATTATCATGAAGAATGTCTCAAAATTTCATGCAAAGAATAATCACCAAATCAAAAACAAAAAAATAAAAATCTCAGAGTAACTCAATCAAAGATATCAAACAAACAACACCGTCATTCTCTGGTAACGGGGGCCAAAAATTTGACCGTTGTTCTTTGACAACAGCGCTAAAAACTTGATCAGTATCTAGCAAGTGTACTAGATCGGCTAGTAATATAAAAAATATAGAAGAAGAGCTCCAGCTAGACTTTGATAAGTTTTAGCTTTAAATGTTGTATGATATTTGTCCATTTGTTGAATTTTCATAGCCATAAGAGTGTTGAAGTGAGAACTTGCACCCAATCTAGCTTTGACAATTATATCCTTGGCATATTTGATTTGAGAGAGATGGATGCCCGAGATTGTGTATTGAACTTCTATTCCCAAGAAGTAGTGCAGTCGTCCCAAATCCTTAATAGAAAATTCTTGTCCTAGAGCATCAATAATTTGCTGCATGAAGGAGTTATCATTCCCTATTACTACAATATCATCAACATAAATTAGCATAATGATAATAATTGAATTTTTTAATAAAACAAGTAAAGAAGAATCTGCACTACTGCAGCTGAAACCAAAATGAATAAGAAATTTTGATAATTTATCAAACCAAGCCCTTGGAGCTTGTTTTAATCCATAAATAGATTTGTGTAGTTTGCACACAAAGTGAGGAAGTTGAGAATCCTTAAATCCTGGAGGTTGGTCCATAAAAACTGTTTCGCTTAATTCCCCGTGAAGGAATGCGTTTCTCACATCCAGCTGTCTCAATGTCCATTTGGATGTCACGGCAATGGCAATAATGATTCGAATGGTAGTAACTCTTACTACAGGATTGAAGGTCTCATAGTAGTCAACTTTTGGTATTTGAGTATAGCCTTGAGCAACTATATGAGCTTTATAACGATCCAAGGTACCATCTTTATTGAATTTGATCTTGAAAATCCATTTGGATCCTATGATATTTGTGTGTGTGGGTCTAGGTACAAGAGACCATGTTTTATTTGAGTGGAGTACTGAAAGCTCTTCCTTCATTGCCTTGTACCAATGGGGAATGGAGATAGCTTTCTTCCATGTAGTGGGTTCAATCGTACATGTGAAAGCTTCATTTTTAGAGTTCTTTCTTTCTCTTATTCTTTGGGTTGCCATAACCAACTCAAGATCAAGATCAGGTCTTTGTGCCAATTGATGTCGTGTGATCATCTTATGATGTTGTTCATTGGTTGTACCTACAAGAGGAATGTCAATAATTAAATTATTTGAGATATCCCTATAGGTATTTGACAAAAAGTCATCCTGTGAAATCGGTTCAAGCTGGTGGTGACCAACTTGTTGATTCACGTCAATATCATGGTCGCTTTCTTCAGTTTTCAATTCCTGATCTAAGTTTGTTTCTTGTGAAATAGAATTATATGCTTCTTGAATTATCGTTTCCTCTCTTAGTAAATTCTCCACCGTTGTGGTTTGATCTAAGTCTATTTCTCGTTGGATTGAATTTTCTGCTTCTGCTTCTTGAATTATTGTTGCCTCTCTTAGTGAATTATCCATGGTTGTAGCTTGGCTAACACCAGGTACGTTTGCTATTGTGTTATCCAAAATCTGTATCCTTGCAGGATAAGACTTTATGGGCTTAACTGGAGTGTCTACCTGTCGGTTCCCTTTTTGCATCCAGGTTTCCTGATCAATATAGGATACTAGTTCTGGAGAAGCTGGATTAACATCTTTGGTGTTTTTATCAAACGAAAATTGACTTTCATCAAAAACCACATGCCTGGAGATATACACTCGATTTGATTGAGTGTCAAGGCAACGATAACATTTTTGCACATAAATATAACCGATAAAAACATAGGGATATTGCAATACCCCTCCATGTACCCTGGAAGAATTTTCATTAATTAATTATTAGTATTCATGGTTAAATAAGTTTAATTTCATGTGGAAGGACCTAACTGCAAAGTTAAAGGGAAAGATTTGGGGTAATAATTGAAATAAAGGAAAGTCAAGGGATTAAAAGGAAGTTGGCTTTAGAGAGAGACACTTGGACCAAAAAAAAAGGGAGATATTTGTTGTTGATGAAGGAGGGCCGGACACCTAAGGGTCTTCAAACTTCATCTTCAACCTCTCCCTTATGCCCAAATTCTCTCTCTCATCCTCTCTCTCTTTTAAACCCCAAACTCTCTCTCTTATTTTTTTCTCTAGATTTCTTGGTTTGGTGAAAAGTAAGGAAAGTTTATTGGATTGTAAAGATAAGGTAACTTGTTTCTCCTTTGATGTATGTGTTTCATTGAATAATTTGATAGATTCATAGATGTATCTTGTGTTTTTTAGAAGGAGAATCAAGCAAAAGAAAAGGCAAGGAAACTCTTCAAGGTTAAAGAAATAGGAGGAGTTGAACAAGGTATGGGAACTTAGGTTTATGTATGTGTGTTTGATGCTTGGCCATGAGAGAGGGAGACCTTGAATGTCTCTCTTATATAATTTATGGATGATTCCAAGGTTAGAAGGGTTTAGAATTAAAAATATGCAAGTTTGGTTGAAAACATGAAAAAATCGGTTTTAAGGGTCTCTGAACCAGTTTGTACCTTTTCGCTCATATCTTGAGCTATAGTTGTCCAAATGATGAAATTCCAGTTGGTATAGAAACTAGACTTGTAAATCTTGATTTTGTTAGAAGAAACCGGAATCTGATTTTCACTACATGATAGTGAAAATCGGAATTGAATTCTGACTGTGGTTGTGAATGTATACTTATGAACAGTATGTGGTTTTTCTTAAATATCTAAAGATTTACAGGTCCTATTGAGGAGATTTTTAGTGTTTTGAAAACTAGAAATGTAAACCTAAAACTTTGTAGAAGATATTGTTTTCTGAAAAATCCGTTTGGTATGTCGAAATTGAGATGCAATCTGAGTTTTTAAATTAATTTACAGGATTTTTGAACAATAATCACTATAAGGCGGTTGCCCCGTCGTTTTATGTCGCGAGCGCGACATCAAACGGAAGCCTTGTGTCGCGAGTGTGACTTATGCCGCGAGCACGACATCAAGAAATGCTTATTTAGGCCATTGCCTTCTGCCGCGAGCGCGACTTATGTCACGAGCGCGACATTAAAGAGTGGTTCTAGGCCATTGTTCTCTGTCGCGAGCGCGATTATTGCCGCGGCCGCGACATTCGTCGCTAGCACGACTAGTGTCGCGAGCGCAACAATATGCCTTTATGTTCTATTTTAATGTTTGTATTTTTACGACTTCAATTGGGATTTAAAATTTGCCTAAACCCTTCTAAGCTTACAAATCATCCTGAAGTACAAGTTTACAGTAAGGCATCTCTTTAATTACCAGATTCGCTAATAACAAAAAGGTATGTTTTATTACCTTAAATGAGTTTATGCAGGCGTTATTCCCTTGTAATACAAATAAATGATTATTTTGACAATAAAGAATAGTAATAAATGATAGTAAAGTTTTCTTGCATTTATTAATGCTATAATGGTATCTGTTGATGCAATGTCACATAATATGAAAAGTAATCGAATTAGGCCTGCACTTAAAGACTTGGTAGTGGATAGATAGGCATGCTTATAGGGTTATAGTTGCGCAGCTGCTATAGTCTGACTCTCATGAGTCCACAGTTGTCTCTATATGAGACCATAGTTCTGACCCAATGGGTCTACAGATTTAATACCTTCGGGTATTCACAGATTTGATACCTTTGGTATCCACAGTACCCGTTATCCACTCCCATAGGAAATTGAGCAGGCAAATGAATAAGATAAATGGAATATGTATACAGTTGATGATTTATGTTAAACGATCCATTGATTTAATCGATCTTCTAATATGTTGTGCATATACTCTATAATTGCATGCTTGTGAATAGTATTCATGTGCATATATTAGTTGTTCCCCACTAAGCTTTATAGCTTAGCACGGGTGTTCATCCGTGTAGGTCCACAGTGTAGGAAGTTTGGTCAAGGACAAGGTCCACAATCTTCTCAGCCAGCGTCATTTTAGGAAAAGTGAACTGAAGTATGTAACTTATTTGTGTCTTTTTGGTAGCTAAAGATAAATTTATATATAAAGGCATGTAATTATTAACTGTATGTATTTAACATCCTCTAGTATCATAAAGTATGGCTCTCAATATGACATGAATAATATAGTATGGTTATGTGTGTATGCCCATGTATGCATAGATAATTGATAATTCATAATGAATTGACGAGAATAGTGGTATAAATAAATGTAATCAATAACAGTAATTAGGATTATCTAGTATAGTCATTACATCTTTGGTATCAGAGCGCCTTGTTTTAGGCGGTTCTGGCCAATAGGCAATTTCAAAGGTTATAGATATAGAAGTATGTTGATGTTGGCTGATTGTGGTTGTCCCTGTGTTTTTTTTTTTATATATAGTTCAAAATGGAAGGTCATCATGATGGAATAGATGAGTCGGCTGAGAGCAATTTACCGGGTCAATCGCATCCTTCTCAGCCTGAATCCTCCACATCTACGAGAGGTGGTTCAACTGCTGCTAATGCTGGGGAAGCCTTGTTACAAATTTCCCAGGACATGGCTCAGATTTTACAAAGAATGACTGCACCCAAGGCTCCTATTTCTGAACTCAGGAAGCATGGTGCGGAGGAATTCTTAGGCTCTACGTGGGAAGAGTCTGAGAAAGCCGAGTTATGGCTTGAAAGATTGGAGAGAGTATTCACAGAGATTCAATGCCCCGTCAATCAGAAGGTAGCTTGTGCTATGTCTTTGCTTCAAGGAGCGGCTTATGACTGGTGGAAGCTAGTCCAAACTCAACCCCAGCTACCTGACATTCTCACTTGGGACTTCTTTGTTGCTGAATTCAAAAAGAGATATGTAACAGAAGCATACAAAGATGAGAAGCTAAAACAGTTTTTGAATCTAAGGCAAAGAGGCATGTCAGTGGCTGAATACGAAGCGGAATTCAGTCGCTTGAGTAAGTATGCACCGAGGCCTATGTTAACTGGGACTTTTCAATGTCGCCAGTTTCAAGAAGGATTGAATGATCATATCCGAGATCATTTGATAGGCCCTATTTCTTTGCATCCTGTAGATTATCATCAGTTGGTGCAGGCGGCTATTCGGGTTGAAAAAGAAGAGAATGTGAAAAGAGAAAGAGAGCAAAGAAAAAAAGAAGTTTTTCTCGGGGTGGTTCTTCCTCGGGAAAAAGAACAAGAGCACAGCAAGGAGAGCAATCTATAGAATCTGGGAATCGCCCTGCTTCTAGAGGAAGACAACAGGGGACCTTTAATTCGGGGAGATCTAGTAGAAGTGCTACTTCAGGACAGGGTAGAGGACAAGCTCCGGAGTGCACCTATTGTTTCAGGCGACATTGGGGCACCTGTAGGATGCTTACAGGTGGTTGTTTTAGATGTGGCAGTACATAGCACTTTATGGCTAATTGTCCTCTGACACAAGAGCAAGCTTCCAGTCGACAGAGTAACCGAGGAGCTTCTCAAGCACCTTCATCTGGCAGAGGTCGGGGTAGAGGTAGAAGTGGATCGGGCCAGTTTAGGGCTCAGTCCAAGAATGTATCTGAGACGGTGGATCGACCATTTACTCCGACACCTCCTGCTAGAGCTTATGCGATGAAAGGTCGAGAAGATGCTGATGCTCCTGATATCATAGCTGGTACATTCTCCCTTTATGATACTGATGTGTATGTGCTTATAGACCCAGGATCTACACATTCATATATCTGTAATGGGGAGTTGGGTAGGCATGTATCTGTTGTTGATCGTTTGAACTATGATATATGTGTGATTAGTCCTTTGGGCCATAGTATACATGTTAATAAAGTTTATAGAAATTGCCCAATTAGAATTCAAAAGAGAGAGTTCCCAGCTGATCTAATAGTGTTACCTTTTCACGAATTTGATGTAATCCTGGGTATGGACTGGTTGTCTAAATATCAGGCTATAGTGGATTGTAAAGCTAAAACAATAATTGTTAAGAAAGATAGGGGAGTTGAGACATTGATTCAGGGTAGTAAGTCTAAACCCTTAACCAATGTCATTTCTGCAATGAAAGCGAAAAGATTCCTTAGAAAGGGATGTGAAGCATACCTGGCTTTGATTCTTGATTCAAAAAGGGAGGCAGTTAATCTTCAGGACATTCCAGTAATCAATGAATTTCCTGATGTTTTTCCCGAAGAACTTCCTTGGTTGCCACCGGAGAGAGAAGTTGAGTTATCAATTGAAGTTGTACCTGGTACAGCTCCTATCTCCCGAGCACCTTATAGAATGGCACCAACCGAATTAAAGGAGTTAAAGGTCCAGTTGCAAGAGTTGTTGGACAAAGGCTTTATCAAGCCTAGTGTATCGCCCTGGGGTGCACCAGTGCTATTTGTCAAAAAGAAGGATGGCACTTTGAGAATGTGTATAGACTACAGGCAGCTTAACAAGGTGACTGTGAAGAATAAGTATCCTTTACCTCGGATTGAGGATCTTTTTGATCAGTTTCAAGGTGCATGAGTGTTTTCTAAAATTGATCTGAGGTCGGGATACTATCAACTTCGAGTTAAGAATATGGATGTCCAGAAGACTGCTTTTAGGACTCGATATGGACATTACGAATTCTTAGTAATGCCTTTCGGGTTGACTAATGCACCGGCTGCTTTCATGGATCTGATGAATAGGGTGTTTAGACCCTATCTAGATCAGTTTGTTGTGGTGTTTATAGATGATATTTTGGTTTATTCTCGTGACGAGGCGGAGCATGCAGAACATCTGAGAATAGTATTGCAAACTTTGAGAGAGCAACAGTTGTATGCAAAGCTAAGCAAGTGTGAATTCTGGCTTAAAGAAGTTGCTTTCCTTGGGCACGTGGTGTCTTCTGAAGGCATCAGAGTGGATCCTAAAAAGATTGAGGCAATAGTAAATTGGAAACCGCCTAGAAATGTACCAGAAGTCCGAAGTTTCTTGGGCTTAGCCGGTTATTATAGACGGTTTGTGAAAGGATTTTCAGTTATTGCCTCTCCACTCACTAAATTACTACGGAAAGAAGCTACATTTGAGTGGACGGATCGTTGTCAAGCCAGTTTTGATCAGTTAAAAGAAATGTTAACACAAGCTCCAGTTCTTATCCAACCAATGGCGGGTAAGGAATATGCTATGTACAGTGATGCATCGAGAAATGGATTGGGTTGTGTGCTGATGCAAGAAGGTAAAGTAGTGGCCTACGCTTCAAGACAGCTAAAGCCTCATGAATAGAATTACCCTACTCATGATCTAGAGTTAGCCGCAGTTGTGTTTGCTTTAAAGATATGGCGGCATTACCTTTATGGTGAGAAATGCAGGATCTTTACTGATCACAAGAGTCTTAAATACTTGCTCACTCAGCGAGATCTTAATTTAAGACAACGCAGATGGCTAGAATTGTTCAAAGACTATGATTGTATAGTTGACTACCACCCAGGAAAGGCAAATGTGGTAGCTGATGCTTTGAGTCGGAAGATGATGGCAACTTTATTATTGTAAATGGAAGTTTGCTTCTGATGGAGCTTTGTTAGCCCAATTGCGAGCTCGTCCTACCCTAAGACAGACAGTGATAGATGCGCAGGCAGATGATGTAAAGTTGCAACAATTGGTTCACTCAGTTAGTTCAGGAGGTCCAACAGAATATTCTGTTGGAAGTGATGATGGTCTTTACTATCGTAATCGTCTGTGTGTACCAGATGTTAAAAAGTTAAAGGAAGCTTTATTGCACGAAGCCCATAGTACTGTATTCACTATGCATTCAGGTGGCAACAAAATGTATAGAGATTTGAAGCAATTCTACTGGTGGCCAGGAATGAAAAGAGATGTAACTGAGTATGTCTCCAAGTGCCTAACCTGTCAACAAGTAAAAGCAGAGCATCAACTTCCTTCGGGCTTGTTGAATCCTCTTCCCATTCCTCAATGGAAGTGGGACAATGTCACCATGGACTTCATTTCAGGTTTACCCACTACCCAAAGAAAACATGATGTAGTGTGGGTTATAGTAGACAGATTGACAAAGGTGGCACATTTTATACCAGTTCGAACTAATTATTCAATGGATAAATTGGCTGAATTGTACATAGATCAGATCATTAGATTACATGGAGTGCCAATCTCGATTGTTTCAGATCGAGATCCGAGGTTCACTTCCAGATTTTGGAAGAGTCTATAGCAAGCCTTGGGCACAAAGCTTCTCCTTAGTACTGCATTTCATCCTCAGACCGATGGACAGTCAGAAAGAGTTATACAAGTGCTAGAAGACATGTTAAGAGGCTGTGTTCTAGATTTTCCAGGGAGCTGGAACAAATATGTTACTCTGATGGAGTTTGCATACAATAACGGCTACCAAACTAGTATTGGTATGCCACCTTATGAAGCACTCTATGGTCGGAAATGTAGAACTCCTTCTTGTTGGACAGAGTTAATTGAAAGAAAAATGACAGGTCCTGATATCGTTAAAGACACTGAAGAGAAGATTCAAGTTGTCAAACAAAGATTGAAGGAAGCCAGTGATAGACAGAGATTGTATGCCAACTTAAAAAGGAAAGATATTGAATATCAAGTTGGCGATAAAGTGTTTTTAAAGGTATCCCCATGGAGAAAAGTATTACGGTTTGGAAAGAAAGGAAAGCTTAGCCCCCGGTTTATAGGTCCTTACAGGATCTTGGAACGGATTGGACCGGTAGCATACCGTTTGGAACTTCCCAATGAACTATCAAGATTGCATAATGTTTTTCATGTTTCTATGCTCCGGCGATATCGATCTGATGAGTCACACATCATACCAGTCCAAGATATCAGTGTCAAATCTGATTATACGTATGATGAGGAACCTAAGCAGATTCTGGCCAAAGAAGTCAAACAATTGAGGAACAAAGAGATTCCCTTAGTCAAAGTCTTATGGCAACACCATGGTGTGCCAGAAGCGACTTGGGAACCTGAAGAAGTTATGCGGGCTCAGTACCCACAACTTTTCAACACAGGTATGAATTTCGAGGACGAAATTCTTTTAGGGGGAGAGAGTTGTGATACCCCTCCATGTACCCTGGAAAAATTTTCATTAATTAATTATTAGTATTCATGGTTAAATAAGTTTAATTTCATGTGGAAGGACCTAATTGCAAAGTTAAAGGGAAAGATTTGGGGTAATAATTGAAATAAAGGAAAGTCAAGGGATTAAAAGGAAGTTGGCTTTAGAGAGAGACACTTGGACCAAAAAAAAAAGGGAGATATTTGTTGTTGATGAAGGAGGGCCGGCCACCTAAGGGTCTTCAAACTTCATCTTCAACCTCTCCCTTATGCCCAAATTCTCTCTCTCATCCTCTCTCTCTTTTAAACCCCAAACTCTCTCTCTTATTTTTTTCTCTAGATTTCTTGGTTTGGTGAAAAGTAAGGAAAGTTTATTGGATTGTAAAGATAAGGTAACTTGTTTCTCCTTTGATGTATGTGTTTCATTGAATAATTTGATAGATTCATAGATGTATCTTGTGTTTTTTAGAAGGAGAATCAAGCAAAAGAAAAGGCAAGAAAACTCTTCAAGGTTAAAGAAATAGGAGGAGTTGAACAAGGTATGGGAACTTAGGTTTATGTATGTGTGTTTGATGCTTGGCCATGAGAGAGGGAGACCTTGAATGTCTCTCTTATATAATTTATGGATGATTCCAAGGTTAGAAGGGTTTAGAATTAAAAATATGCAAGTTTGGTTGAAAACATGAAAAAATCGGTTTTAAGGGTCTCTGAACCAGTTTGTACCTTTTCGCTCATATCTTGAGCTATAGTTGTCCAAATGATGAAATTCCAGTTGGTATAGAAACTAGACTTGTAAATCTTGATTTTGTTAGAAGAAACCGGAATCTGATTTTCACTGCATGATAGTGAAAATCGGAATTGAATTCTGACTGTGGTTGTGAATGTATACTTATGAACAGTCTGTGGTTTTTCTTAAATATCTAAAGATTTACAGGTCCTATTGAGGAGATTTTTAGTGTTTTGAAAACTAGAAATGTAAACCTAAAACTTTGTAGAAGATATTGTTTTCTGAAAAATTCGTTTGGTATGTCGAAATTGAGATGCAATCTGAGTTTTTAAATTAATTTACAGGATTTTTGAACAATAATCACTATAAGGCGGTTGCCCCATCGTTTTATGTCGCGAGCACGACTTATGTCGCGAGCGCGACATCAAACGGAAGCCTTGTGTCGCGAGCACGACTTATGCCGCGAGCGCGACATCAAGAAATGCTTATTTAGGCCATTGCCTTCTGTCGCGAGCGCGACATTAAAGAGTGGTTCTAGGCCATTGTTCTCTGTCGCGAGCGCGATTATCGCCGCGGCCGCGACATTCGTCGCGAGCGCGAAAATATGCCTTTATGTTCTATTTTAATGTTTGTATTTTTACGACTTCAATTGGGATTTAAAATTTTCCTAAACCCTTCTAAGCTTACAAATCATCCTGAAGTACAAGTTTACAGTAAGGCATCTCTTTAATTACCAGATTCGCTAATAACAAAAAGGTATGTTTTATTACCTTAAATGAGTTTATGCAGGCGTTATTCCCTTGTAATACAAATAAATGATTATTTTGACAATAAAGAATAGTAATAAATGATAGTAAAGTTTTCTTGCATTTATTAATGCTATAATGGTATCTGTTGATGCAATGTCACATAATATGAAAAGTAATCGAATTAGGCCTGCACTTAAAGACTTGGTAGTGGATAGATAGGCATGCCTATAGGGTTATAGTTGCAGCTGCTATAGTCTGACTCTCATGAGTCCACAGTTGTCTCTATATGAGACCATAGTTCTGACCCAATGGGTCTACAGATTTAATACCTTCGGGTATTCACAGATTTGATACCTTTGGTATCCACAGTACCCGTTATCCACTCCCATAGGAAATTGAGCAGGCAAATGAATAAGATAAATGGAATATGTATACAGTTGATGATTTATGTTAAACGATCCATTGATTTAATCGATCTTCTAATATGTTGTGCATATACTCTATAATTGCATGCTTGTGAATAGTATTCATGTGCATATATTAGTTGTTCCCCACTAAGCTTTATAGCTTAGCATGGGTGTTCATCCGTGTAGGTCCACAGGGTAGGAAGTTTGGTCAAGGACAAGGTCCACAATCTTCTCAGCCAGCGTCATTTTAGGAAAAGTGAACTGAAGTATGTAACTTATTTGTGTCTTTTTGGTAGCTAAAGATAAATTTATATATAAAGGCATGTAATTATTAACTGTATGTATTTAACATCCTCTAGTATCATAAAGTATGGCTCTCAATATGATATGAATAATATAGTATGGTTATGTGTGTATGCCCATGTATGCATAGATAATTGATAATTCATAATGAATTGACGAGAATAGTGGTATAGATAAATGTAATCAATAACAGTAATTAGGATTATCTAGTATAGTCATTACAAATATGATCTTTTAGAAAACTTATCTTTTCCATAATAGCGAAGATAGGGATAACACTTGCATCCAAAACTCCTTAAATTACCATAATTGGGGTTAGTACCAAAGAGTTTTAAGAATGGTGACTCCATGTTGAGTTTATTTGTTGGCAATATATTAATAATAAAAATAGAGGTAAGAAAAGCATCAACCCAATATTTCATAGGAAGTTTTGATTGAAAAAGTAAGGTTAGTCCCATCTCAACAATATGGCAATGTTTTCTTTTGGCTATACCATTTTGCTCCGGGATGTTAGGACAAGTAAATTGGTGTTGAATATCATATTGTTGTAAATGAGTTTCAAAATTGCTTGATGTAAACTCACCACCCCCATCACTTTAAAAGATCTTAATTTTCTTATCAAATCGATTTTCAATGAGTTTTTGGAGTTTAACAAATTGTTCAAAGAAATCAGATTTTCTTTTTAAAGGTATAATCCATGAATAACGAGAAAAATCATCAACTATAATAGCATAATATTTAAAGTTTTGACAAGAAGAAATAGGTGCAGGGCCCCATAGATCACAATACAATTTTTTAAGAGGTTGATTAGAAATGTTCATTGATAAATTAAAGGAAAGTTTGCAGCTTTTTCCCATTTGACAAAAAGGAAAAATATTGTCTCTTTGTTTTGTCCAATTTGACACAATAATAAACTTTTTATTTTTCAAGAAGTTTAAAACTTTAGAATTTGCATGACCCAAACGTTGATGCCAAATTATTGTAGATGCAGTATTGGAGACAATAGAGAGAGAAAAATTTTGCGATTCTTCTAAAGCATAGATACCACCTTTCTTCACACCTTTAGTTATCACTCTTCCCTGTAAATCCTCAACAAAAAATTCATTAGCAGTGAATTTAATATTACAAGCATTATCTTGAGTTAATTGACTAACAGATAAAAGGTTTTTCTTAATTTCAGGGACCATCAAAATATTATTTAACTTAAGGTTGCCCTTTTTAACATTAATCAGACCTTTACCAATATGAGTAATTTTGAGACTATTACCATCACCAACATATAATGATTCTTTACCATGATAGGGAGTGAGTTTGGAAGTTTTACCAATATGGTTTATGATGTGTGTTGTAGTACCTGAATCAACATAAAGAATAGAATTATGTTCCTCATTTATGCTAAGAGCAGCTAATGCTTGAGGTAGCTTTTCTTCGGGTTAGACAAAGTGATCAAATCTGCTCTAGCATTTGATTGCAGTATGATTTCTTTTGCCACAGATTTGGTAAACAATGATGTCATCCTTTTTGTGTGATGACTTACTTGGCTGATTTTCCTCTATTTTGCCTTTGAAATTTTGTTGATTTTGATTGGCAGCTGGACCAAAACCACAACCACTAGAATGCAAGCAGCCTCTACGACCACATCCCACTCCACGTCTACTATAGAAAGCTTTATGATGATTTGTTTGGTTATCATTAATTTCACCTTCCATTTGTAAAGTTCCCTCATGAGCCTTAAGAGAAAGAATAAATTGATTGTAAGAGGGGTAAGGAGGTTTGGACAGCATTACCATTTGAAAGTCTTTGTATTTTGGACCTAGTCCTCATGCAAGTTGGAAGACTTTGTTGGTTTCATCAAGAGGTTTCCTTGTGGCGACAAGATTATTGCAAAGTCCTTTGAATTTACGAAGATATTCATCAAGAGTCATGTTTCCTTTTGTAAGAGACATGAGAGTATCGGTTAGGAGAATTTCCTTCTCCTTGGAGGTCAGTAAGAGCTTGTCCTCAACAGATTTTCGGACAAGAAAGGCAACGGTTGTATCATCCAAGTCAAGCAGAACATCTTCAGTAATGGTTCCTAGTAACCACGTGGTCAAGAGGCCATAATTATTGAGCCAAGTGTTATAAGCTGGATTAATCACTTCCTTATCATCTTATTGAATCATTTTTGGTGGTTCATTATCATCTTCAAGATGATGCTGAACTCCAAGACTTTGAATTAATGGATTTACTTGAGATTTCCATAGAAGAAATTTGGTTTGATTGAGTTTCAAGGTTACTAGACTGGAACACTGATGAAAATTTTGTATCGTAAGAAGAGGTTCAGTAGTCAGAGAAAAATTGGCCATGGGATTGAAAATTTTCTATCTCACTCTTTATGTGTAAATCTCTGATACCATAAAGAGGATTCAAGTAAATCAAATTTCATTCCTTACTAAAATGGAGGAGAATTCTCTCATACAAAAATATTACACATAAGAGTTTAAGAAGGAAAGAAAAACAAAAGGAGAAATATTATGTGGTTGGTGACAAATGGTAACCAAAATTCTAGGCCACAAGATAGAAAATAAAACAACTAGCCGTTAAGAGCTGTTAAGGGGTAAAACAAAGGAATTAGTTGTTAACATAAACAATTAGTTGTTTAAAGGAAAACAGCTAGCTGTTTAAGAGATAAAAGTTAAACATCTAGCTATTTAAGGCACAAAAGGAATTAGTCGTTTGTTTGATCCATCATTTCCTTGTTTTATTTCTTCAAGTCGGACATGACATTTATTTTATGTAACTTTGGTGACATGTTTGTCTATGTATGAGCTTCTATGCTAAAATGGAGTTCTAATAGGGATTTATGTGGTGATTTCTGATAGTTTTTAAGGTTCATTGTAGTCAAAATAGCTTTTAAATATTTAAATATTTTTGCATTACAAAACTTTTTATTATTACCAAATTTTGATATGAGTTTAATGATAATGGTTGAAATTAACTGAAGAAATTAATATAAGGTATAAAAAAATCCAGTTTAGATATTATTATCCTTTGAGAAATCCATTGGCATCTTAGGTTCACAAATGAACCTTTCATAGACTTATAGTTGACGTCAATAATCTTTAGCTAATAGTCAAAGGAATTCTCATGTTCACGATTTTGCACTCATGGCATTGCTAATTTGTGGAAAAAAATATTATATTTATACCAATTCCTTGACCAATGATGAATATTCACCTAAATAAGTTTATAGATAATTATTAATCCTAGGAATTAATAATTGAATTGAACTCGATACTCTGCAATTCCAATATTCATAATATTAAATATTAGATTAATTATGTCCGTAGTTATCAAATTTTTAGAGTTATAATTAAACGGTTACAATATAATAATTTGTAATTTAAAAATTATCAAAATTTTATTTTATTTCAACTAAAATAAAAATGATTTGAAAATCAATTTTCTTATGTCACCAGAGTTATAGTCAAGCATACCCTATATAATTGATATGTCATCATTTTCAGACCAATTAACTTTATAAATAGATTCTTATTGGTTACTTAGATTTTTTTTCTCTATCTATGTGGTGTAATTAACTGTGATTGTGGTGATATATAAAAAGTATTTTCAAGTCATTTTTACATTAATTGAAATAGAATAGGATGCCGATAATTTTTGTATTATAAATTATTTTATGTTGGAGAAAAAGGGTAGAAACACAGGAATATGAACAAACAATTAAGAAAATATAGAAAACAAACACAAGAGTTTAACGAGGTTCTGTCAATTATACCTACGTCCTCGGTGGCGGCTATTCTTTTATTCTAGAGAAAATTTGATCTGCAGCTTCACAAGCTTCCACAATTAGGTTACAACTTTATTATTTATATATAACCCTCTTGGTATGAATTTAGGTAATTACCCCGTACCTTACAGGCGTAAACGCGCTCTCCCAAACCCACTTGAATTCTAGCTGCATACGCACACCACTTGGACAGATTATTCCAGCTTTCTGATCGATCAGTCTTACTCTCCCAAGTGTCCCGCTCCACCGAGAATCTTGCTCTCCTAAGTGCACTTGTCTGACTGTATATATTCAATATGTCCTTTCGATCGGGTTCTCCAGAGCAAACACTCTCGGGTCCGCTTTATCATCTGTCAGTCGGCTAGTATATGAGCCATTCCTAACAAATCTCTACCTTGGCGAATATCAAGCCCCTTTAGAGATTAAACCATGGAATTTCTCAAACACTTAAGTGGGTTGGGCTACCATGCTGTCTAGCAACTACAAACATTCAACAAGTCCAAACAATGCATGAACTTGTTGGTAGTCACTGACTTTGTCAACATATCAGCTGCATTCTCACTAGTGTGAACCTTCTTCAACAGTATCTCACTAGATGCAATCAATTCTCTAATCTTGTGATATCTCATGTCAATATACTTAGTTCTAGCATGGTAAACTTGGTTCTTAGCCAAATAAATAGCACTTTAACTATAATAATGCAACTGGACTCCACCTTGCTGAATGTCTAGTTCCTTCACTAGCCTAGTAAGCCATAAAGCTTCTTTAGCAGCTTTAGCTACTGCCATATACTCAGCTTCAGTTATGGATAATGCCATAATAGACTGAACTGTTGATTTCCAACATATAGGCCCACTACCCAGAGTAAATACATACCTGGTCGTCGACCTTTTATCATCCAAATCACCAGCATAGTCTGAATCCACATATCCCACAACATAAGGATCATCCTACTGACTCCCAAAGACTCTTCCATGCCCAACCGTAACCTTTAGATACCTAAAAATTCACTTGACTGCTTCCCAATGTCGCCTTCCTGGTTTAGACATATATTTGCAGACTTGACTGATCGCATGAGCTAAGTCCGATTGAGTACATACCATTGCATACATCAAGCAGCCGACCGCACTAGCATATGAAACTTTTGCCCATATCTTCATTTTCTCTATCTGTCTTGGGGTCGGATAAAAGCTTAAAATGATTTGCCAACGGAGTGCTCATCGGTTTTGCTTTGCTTATCCCGAACCTGTCTAATACTTTCTCAACATAGCCCTATTGAGATAACCACAGTTTCCTTGAGCCTCTATCCCTGTGAATCTCCATTCTAAGAATTTTCTTCACAGCATCTAACTCTTTCATATTAAATTCCTAACTTAACAAAGCTTTCAAACTAAGAACATCTTGCATATTCTTTGCGGCAATCAACATATCATCAATATACAGTAACAGAAAAATAAACAAACCATCATCAAGGCTTTTGACATAAACACAACAATCATACTCACAACGTCTGTAGCCGATCTGAATCATGAAGGAGTCGAACTGCTTGTACCATTATCTTGAAGACTGTTTCAACCCATACAGTGATTTCTTTAACTTGCAAACCATATTCTCATGTCCAGGTTGAGTGAACCCTTCTGGTTGCTAAATATAAATTTTTTCCTCCAGATCACCATGCAAAAAAGTTGTTTTAATATCCATCTGCTCTAAATGCAAGTTTCAACTGGCTACTAATGCAAGTACTGCCCTGATTGAAGTATGCCTTACCACAGGAGAAAAGATTTCATCATAATCTATCCTCATCTACGTACTATGCAAATCCTTTTGCTACCAATCGAGCATTGAACTTTTCCCCTTCTTTTTCTGATACTGTTGGTTTCCTTTTGTACACCCACTTACACCCAATAGCTTTCTTTTCCTCAGGAAGCCGAACGAGCTCCCAGATATGGTTTTTCAGCAAAGAATCCATCTCCTTAACCATTGCACATATCCATTTCTTTTTTCCTTGCAAGTGATAGCGCCTTGAAAGGTAGTTGGATCATCACTACTTATTATAAGTGCAAAAGAAACCATGTCTTTAAAACCCAATTTGTTCATATGCCTTACATTGGTGCATCTCTCTCTATCTTGGGCTAGACTATAATCTTACCGATCGTCTGAATTGGAATCCCCAGTAGTTGAATGTAAGCTTTCAATCCGATCGACAATGGCATTTTCAAACGGGATGTCATGCTAAATCCATATGTACCATCTCTAAACTAGAGCTCTCGTTTGGCACATTGTCTTGGTTCAGCTGTAACATAAAATGCTCATCAAAGATGACATCTCTACTAATCACCATATTCTTTGCATTCGGATGCCAAAACTTGTATCCTTTAACAAATTTTTTATATCCCAAAAAGATGCACTTCTTGGACTTTAGATCAAGTTTTGATCTTTCATCACTAGGTATGTGCACATAAGCAGGACATCCAAAAATGCGCAAGTGATCAAAATCAACCGCATGATCTGTCCATACTTCTTCTGCAACCTTACCACCCAATGATGCGTATGGGGATTTATTGATAAGGTAGCACGCCATACTCACAGCCTTTACCCAGAAGCTCTTTCAAAGATTGGCATTCATTCTCAAACATCTTATCCATTCGGTCAATGACCTGTTTATCCGTTCGGCAACACCATTCTGTTGTGGTGTCTTGCACACCAAAAAAATGCCTCTGAATCCCATACTCATCACAAAACTTCTGAAACTATGAATCTATATATTCATTCTCATTATCCGACCTCAAATACTTAATCTTTCTACCAGTTTGGTTCTCCACCTCATCCTTCCACAGCTTGAACTTAGCGAAAACTTCTGATTTTTATCTCAAAAAATACACCTAAACTTTCCTAGAAAAATCATCAGTAAAAGTAACATAATACTGAGATCCTCCCAATGACAATTTCCTTGTAGGACCCCACACATCAGAATGCACATAGTCAAGAATTCCTTCGGTTTTGTGCTTGATGGTTGCAAAACTGACTCTATTCTGCTTTCCAAGAACACAAAACTTACAAAACTTGAGCTTACAACTTTTAACACCATACAATAAGTTTCTCTTATGCAATTTAGTCATCCCACGTTCACTAAGATGACCAAAACGCATGTGCCATAGTTTTGTATTGTCATCATATGACTCAACCGAGTGAACTCCACCTATAACTGTACTTTCTAACAATTTATAGATATTCCCTGCAGTTAACTTTTCTTTCATCACAGTCAATGCACCCTTTACAATTCTAATGGTCTCCCTATCCTCATTTGCCTTAGGAATGAAACTATTTTTATGTAAGGTGTAATGGCTTCAACACCGGGTCAGCCGTGAATAGTACCTTCCGGTAGTGAATAGTATTTTTCGGGTCCAAAAGAACACCCGGAAGTCGAAAATATTTTATTTGACTATTTGAAAGGAATAATTATGGTGAGTCTATGGTTGAAATTTGAAGTGCATTTGAGGTCAAATAGATCTCCAAAAGTCAAAAATACGAAAAAGGTAGCGAATCAATTTTTCCGGTAGGGAAGGGGACTTGATTTTGCATAAATCTTTAAAAATAGTAAATGGACTCTAAAAATTGTCATATTTTGCAGTTCTTAATGAAATTTTATGAAGAATATTTTGGTGTAAAAAAATGAATTTTTCGGCGATGTCGACAGTTGTCGAATCGGACCGATAAGTTTGAATCGGACCGATAACTGACTCCGATTGAGCCAAAAATTTATATCCTATCTATTTTTGATGTGATAAAAATTATAGAATCAAAATTTAAGTGATTTGGAGTGAGGAAGTGGGAGAATTTTAGTTGGGCCTTTGAAAATTGGTTATTTGGCCTTAAATAAATATATTAGGCCCATTAAGTTTTGGCCCAACCTAAGGCCCAATTGGAGGAGTATATAAGCTGGAAAATATGTGATTTTCCAGCAGCTTCCAGCCACTTTCAGCTCCTTCATCCAGCCGACTCCACCATTCTCTCCTTTTCTCAAATTTCGTCATCTTTTGCTTCATTCTTTCACCTAAATCAAGCATCTAAATAGTAGTTCTGCCTTTCTTGATGAGTTTTGCAGCCTCCACCATCTGATTACAGCAAAAGAAGCAAAGGATTTTCAAGACTCAAGTTTTGGTATTAAAAGGGTAAGTTGCTTCCTTAAAGAAATAAATTGATTCCTTAGTGTTTTTTCATAGGTTTTAAGGTGTAGAAGCTAATTATGAACTTGTATTTCTCATTTGAGGACAAGAAATTGAGGTTAGAAAGCTTAAAGATTTTGGCCAAGGAGAAATTTGTGGATGGATGGAGTTTTTCTTGATGCCAAGTGAAGAAATGTGAGGCTTAAGGAAGGTTAAGCTTGAAAAAAAGTAAGTGACTACCAAATCCTTTGATTTCCCTATTAATATGAATTTTTCTTAATTATGTAATTAAGGTAAAAATATGAAAAAATGTTAATTAATGCAATTATGTTAGGATAAATGAAATTCACCATGAGAGGAAATGAGATGAAGGCATTAATGGAAGAAAGAAAATTTTTAAGGTAGAAAAGGGTTGATGGCCGAATTACTAGGGTGAAGAAAATGATGAGAAAAATGCATGAAATTGATGTATGTTAGCTTAAAATAATAATAGACTTGATAATTGATGTCTATTAATTTTTAGAGAATATTTAGAATTAATTTGAGAATTTTTAAGATTATACATATTGTATGTATTAAATGAAAATTGTGATTTATTGTGAATTAAATGATTATTTTGATGAAAAATGACATTGACCAATAAATAATGCAAAAATAAATTTTATTAGAATTTATTAAAGTTATTGAAATTTTATTGAAATTTTTATGTGTATATGTATAATGGAAATAATTGAAATAGCAATGCATAATTGTATAAACATGACTAAAGTGATGACTAAATATGAAAAATAAATTAATGTCAATGACTAGAAATAAAAAGTCAACCGACGAATTTTTCGAAATAATTATTGGGTCAGGAAAATAATAAGAATCATGAATTATTGGTAAATAATTCATAAGTAATCGAAAATGATGAAAATAAATTAATACGTAAATAAAAGAAAGATAAAATGAGTTTTGAATAGAAAAATGACTTAAATGAAAGCAAATAAAAGTTTTGGGGGCAAAATGGTAATTTTGCCAAAGTAAGTAATTAACGCGTAAAAATAAGTACGAAATACTTAACAAAGGTAAAATGGTAATTTCGGAGGCCTAACGGTTTCGAAAGATGAAATTTCCGTGGTTTAAGGACCAAAATATAATTTTACTTGAATATGATAAAATAAAGGATAAAGGATGAATAACGAAAGAAATTATAAAATAAAAATGAAAATAAATGATCATAATGGCAAAATTGTAATTATGTATTTGAAATGAATAAATTGATAGATAAAGTCAAATTATGTTTAGGTGAGACATAAGATAATAATTGATATTAATTAAGTTTCTAATTGCCTAAAAGTAGAGAAAATAAAGACGTGACTAATTTATCAAAATAAATTAGTCAATAAAAAGTATTAAAGGAGTAAATGACTATAGAAATAATTCGCTGACGAAATGAACGTTGGCATACCGAATGATTAAAAAGTTTGAACAATAAAAGATTAAGAAGTCAATCATTGAATTATTAGAGAATAATTCGCAAAGAATAATATAAAAAGAATACAAAGAAAATTGTGAATTATAATGCCATAATTCATACTTTATAATATGTACAAAAGCTGGAAAAGTTTAAGTATCTGAGTGAATTATCGAAGAATAATTCACAAAAGTGACTGGAAAAGAGAAAGTGAATAAAATGATAAAAAGCTATTGAACAGTCAAAGGCACAAAAGAGTGCATTTGATTCGAATAAAGTATAGTAACAAATAAAAGGAAGAAATTAAAGAGTTTTAAATGTTCAAAAACGTTTACAAAAATGACTGATTATGTTTGCCCTTAGCGATAGACAGTTAGTATGATTCTTGTTTTGGATATAATTGGCTAGCCATAGGGACACCTCTGTACCGCGGTGCAAGTCATGGCGACTTGCTTAGCTATGGTTGGGATCTTTGATCTCCATAGCTTCTGTGAAAGTGTATCTGTATCTGTATCTGTTATGGGATATTTGATCTTTCGAGATCATTTCTCTATCTGCTACGTGGGACCTTTAGGTCCAGTCCCGTGTATCCGTTGTGGGAAACCTGTTATATTGCATTAGGGGCACATTGAAATGAATAAATAAGTATTGCTTAATTGAATTAAATATATGAAAAGTTATAACGAAAACGATTCGTTTGAAAGAAAATGCAAAATTAAGATACATCTGTAAAGATTTCTGTAAAGTGTAATTAGTAAGAAAAAAGAAAAGAAAGGTTTTATAAGAATTCAGAATGTATTATGTTTTTCGTGAAAAGGATAAATTTGATTAATTGGTATTTCTCGTATCAATCACTATTGTGAAAAGTGACAAATTTGAACAACAATATTAATTTCATGGTTAAAGTTAAAAGTAATGATTGTGACATGAAGTGAATTTAATGCTTATGAAATGTCTTTCTGAAAGAAAGGTTATTTAAAAAGTAAAACAATAGAAAGACATATGATTGATCGATGAGAAAGAAGTAAAAGACTTATGTCTTAATTAATATTTGAACGAAAGTAATATGTATAAGAATGAAGGAAAGAAAATACTGCAAAGTGTCCCGAAATACTTATATCACTTTGCAATAAAGCTCAAAAGCTATTAATTAGTAATGTATTTATTTGTTAAGAGTCGAAACAAAAATAAAAGAATAAATAGCAAGAAGTACAATGAGAGTTCAAACTGAATAATTGAACATTAAAACAGGAATGTAAATAATTTATTTTGGTACTAGTAAAGACACGAGTACCAATACATATCGCTAAATGAAATGATAACACGAGTACCAATACATATCGCTAAATGAAATGATAATTTAATTGCTACGGCTAAAGGATAAAATGGAAGTATTGATAAAAAGTAAAAGTTATAGTAAAGATTAACGTAAAACTAAATGATAAATCTGATATTGATCTACTTAAAAAGATACTGTAAGTACAGTAAAAAGTTTTGAAACAAAAGAACAATGGATATCAAAATACGAATTAAAAACATGAATACTGATAACTGAAATAAAATGAAATGCTTAATGAAGTAAAGATAATAGAAGCTTAAATTACGAAATTATGCTTATTCTTGAGAAATTCTTGGATTAGTAGTCACCACTGGGCATATTTAATGCTCAGCACGTAGTGTTTACTGCGTGCAGGTTCTGATGTGTTCGGGAGCACAGTACATTGAAGGTCCAGATCGGAAGAGAAGATTTTAGTGTCAGATTGTTTAAGATTATGGCATGTATATACTTAGACTATTAAGGTAAAATACTGAACTGTATTTTGAGTGTATTTCATGATTGTTATCAAATGAATGATTGGTTTATATTATTGGATTGAAGTTATCTTATATATGTCTTAAAATGTTTTTAAAGCTATCATTCGATTGGAAAGTTTTTGAAAAAAAAAAAAACTTACGGTTTCGGTTTAGTCCGCATCAGAAAAGACTGTTACGAGTAGGGTGTGACATTTTATGGTACCCAAGGAAATTATATTATTTTTCAAGTCTGGTATGTGCCTAACCTCACATAACGTCCTAACAGTCCCATCAAACATCTTAATTCTGACTTCACCAATACCAGTAATATTGCAACATCTATCATCACCTAGATAGACAGAACCAGAACTAACTGACCTGTATGTAATGAACCACTCCCTGTTAGGCGTTATATGATAAGAGCATCCGAAATCAAGAATTCGTGCATCCATAAACTGAGATGTCAAAACAGAAAGCATATCACATCACTGAAAACTCAATTGTCACTCTGTGCTACATTCACCGACTTCTCATCGGTCTGCTGTTTTAGCTTTGGATAGTCTTTCTTCATATGTCCTGGTTCCTTGCACTTGTAGCAATGAATCATCTTATTGCCCTTTGACTTAGATCTGAAATTTCGTTTTCAAGAACCCTCATTGTTTATATTCCTTCCACGATCCTGATTACCCTTAACATATAAACTGTCACCTTGAGAACTTTTCCCTGCATTATGTTTTTGTTGGTTGTGAGCCAACAAACACTGCAGTAATCTCTTCAACTCTGATAGTTTCTTTTCCATATGTTAGACTCATCACCAGGTGTTCATAAAAGGGAGGCAATGAACACAACAAAATCATTACTCTGTCTTCATCCTCAATACTCACATCAAGCTAAGCTAGATCTGTGATTATTTGATTGAAGATATTCATGTGCAGTGCCAAATCTGAACCTTTCTGTATCTTCAGGCCATACAGCCTTTGCTTCAAACACAATTTGTTCGTCAGAGATTCGGACATGAACTGACTTTTCAACTTCTTCCATATTTCTCCTGGAGACATCAGATTCATTACGTGATACATAATTTCATCTGCCAGACATAACCTAGTGGTCCCCACCGCTCGCTGCTGCAACTCTTCCTAATCTTCATCCTCTATTGTTTCTGGTTTCTGTGATCGCAAGGCCTTCAAAATCTCTTGCTGCGCCAACAGATCCTTTACCCTTGTTTGCCACAATCCGAAGTTACCCTGGCCGTCAAACTTGACCACTTCGAATTTTGCACCTGACATAGCCATCTTAACTAGTCTTTGATACCAATTATTGGAGAATCGAGGCTAAAAATATAGGAATATGAACAAACAATTAAGAAAATAGAGAAAACAAACACAAGAGTTTAACGAGGTTCGGCCAATTATACCTACGTCCTCGATGGCGGCTACTCTTTTATTCCAGAGAAAATTGGATCTGAAGCTTCACAAGCTTCCACAATTAGGTTACAACTTTATTATTTATATATAACCCTCTTGGTACGAATTTACGTAATTACCTTGTACCTTACACGCGTAAACGCGCTCTCCCAAGCCCACTTGAATTCTAGCCACATACGCACACCACTTAGACAAATTATTCTAGCTTTTCGATCGATCAGTCTTGCTCTCCCGAGCATCCCGCTCCACCGAGTGTCTTGCTCTCCCAAGCGCACTTGTCCGACTGTACATATTAAATATGTCCTTTCAATCGGATTCTCCCAAGCAAACACTTTCTGCTCCGCTCCATCATCTGTCGGTCGACTAGTATATCACCCAAAATCGATAAACTCAGACATAATTAATCCAAAATAGTCACATCCATTGATCACATTATGACTTTGATTTGGAAGATGGGCCATTCTTTCAATTTTCTCCTTTCAAATCGTCGGAGTAATTAGTAAAATGAATTATGTTAAATCTTTATGGGTCCAGAGTGTTGGGCTTAGGAGGTAAAATGATTTAAATCATTGATCCTTTTTGTCATTTGCTTTAATTGTCCAATGTGGGATCCTCTGCCACAATAATTTTCATAAACACGCATGAGGCTCCCAATAAACTGATATGCACATGATATATTCCATAAACTGAAATAGTTAAAAAGTCATTCAAAGGCAAAACACCAATTCTACTCCATTTGTTGTAACAAAGATTATAGGCCTATCTAAATCATCAAATAAAATAGAGTCCAATGCCCTATTCCATAACTGAAATAGTAAAGAGTCATTCACAATTTTAGCTTCCACAAATCTGTTCTTCTATCTTAAGTTCAGACTTCAAGAAACAAAGTGATATTTACCAATAAATAATACATGTGCATGGAATTCTCAAAAGCTGCCTTTCATGGAATATATCTTTATCCAATCTCTTTCATTGTTTAAACCTGCTGTCACTTATTTACAGTTTGCTTCTATGTTTTTTTTTTTTTTAATGCAAATTTAACTTTCATTAATGTTTATAAAGAGACAATAAACAACTGATAAGCATATAATATATGTAGTCCAAAGGCAAAACACCAATTCTATTCCATTTCCTATTAATCCCTATACTTTATTAATACTCTCCCATCAATACAGCAAATCTTTCTGCCTAATTAATCCCTATTTATGGGAGTAAAAGCACTAAGAGATTTAATTTGAACAAGATTCCAAAGATAGCATAATTACCACATAAAGACTAATGCCAACTGCAATACCCATTAAAAGTCCTCTAAGATTTAGTAACCAATCACCCTTCAAACAACCATTGAGAATTAATTCGGGTAAACTGCATTGCTCCAAAACTTTCTCTTTTAAAATTGAAGCAAAGTTGTGGAGAAAGAGAGCCTGTGCTATAGTCCCATATATTAATTTAATTCAACTTTTTGCATTTAAATTAACAATTGTAAAAATCCAAAATAGTGATTTTATATATCGTCAATTTATTCATGTAATGGATAGATGTAAAATTTATTCGTATTTCCTTTCCTTAGTCCTTTTGGGACTTCTTCACATGGATATTAACTAAGAAAATTTTGGATGATACTAAAATGTGGATCTCCGTTGATTTAGTTTGTCTAAAAATTAATTTTAAAATATACTCTTAAAGAATTGAGTTACTAAGCCATCCAAATTCATATTATTCCTTTATTTTATAAATTAGATTAAAATATATTATGAACGGAAACAAATGAATTGAAAAGATTTATATAATCATAGCCTTATTATTTTATTTTAAAATTTTTATTTTCAAATATGGGTCGTTTATATATTCAAAACTAATTTATGATGGGTTGACTCGAATTGATTATGGACCAAATGAGATATTTTTATTATAAAAAGGGACCTCAAAGCAATTGTACCAGTAATTGTTAACAATTGTGCCGTGGGTAAAAATGAATTATATTATAGGTGGGATTTTATTTTATTTTATTTTATTTATTTTTGTGTTTACAGCACCCTTAATTGCTGTACTTGCAGATGTCTATATGGTTAATCATTAGAGTGCACAATTTGCAATTTTGTGATTATTGTTTTTAAGCTCAGAGTGTGAATAATTCTTTGAGATTTGTGAGTTTTTTTGGATGTAATTGGGTTAAAAAAAATTTAAGAGAAATTTTCTTTATTTTTATACCATTCAAATTAATTAGTGAAATTTCTTTTTTTTTTTTTTCTGTTTTTCCCCGTAGGGTAGACTTGTGCCGAACAAATTTACTACTTCGTGTCGTCCGAAATTCCGAACGAAAGATAAAGAGAGATTTGTGGCACTCAGATTTACTATTTTTGGGTTAATTTCATCTATACCCACTAAACTTATAATCAAATTACGCAAAAGTAATTAATTTTTTTTATATAAAAATCACTGAATTTTACAAATTTATACAATAAAATCACTTTAACCGATTTCTGGCAAGAGATAGGCTGGAAAGTCCAGCTAGTGTGTTCAGTCAGTATACCATGCATAAGTGGCATCCTGCATGGATCCATGTCAGCATGACATATGTCATGTTTGCCATGTCAGCATGACACATGGACAAAGGTTGATTTCACTCATTATCACTCAACTTATGTTAAAATTACGCAAAAATAAAAAAAAAGGAATTTTTTTTCAAAAAAGTCATTGAACTTAAAATTTCTGTACACAAAAATAACTATAACCGATTTCCGATTATGAAACTTGTCGAAAAATCCAACTGGCACGCCATGTCAAAAATCTATGCACACGTGAACACACTATTAGATCTACATCATCTACTGACATGTCATTTTTTAACACGTGTACACATTAGCATCCAATAATTTTTTGACACGTGTCAAAAATAACACGTCAGCGATGATGTGGATCTGACAATGTGTCCATGTGTGTACATATTGCTGACATGGCATACCAGTTGAATTTTTTGGCAAGTGTCATCACCGAAAATCGATAATAATTATTTTTGTATATAAAAATTTTAAGTTCGATGACTTTTTTGAAAGAAAAAAAATTTGCAAAGTTTAGTGATTTTTATTAGAAAATTTTTTTTATTACTTTTGCATAATTTGACCACAAATTCAGTGATTATGGATGAAACTAACACACCTTTAATATATTGGATTTACTAATCTAAAATATAGAGGCAAGGCTCATGAAACCCAGCCGGTGCCTGATATTGAAATAATGGTTGCCGTTTAAAACACAACATCAATCATAATACACAAAACTTATATATATATAATCGACTGCATATTGCATATTTTAATGGGACGAATTTTCATATCAGTCATGAAAATATATATTTTTTTAAATTGGCGATAAGTCTAGCGATAAAATAGAATGGAATTACGGATATATATATATATATATACCACAAATGTTAAAATCATGAAATTGATATAAGTTCAAAAAAATCCACTTTAGATTTTCTTATCTTTTGAAGAATCAATTGGCATCTTGGGTTCACAAATGAATCTTTCATAGACTTGCAGTTGACGTTAATAATCTCCAATAATCTAAGGCAGTGGAATTATATATATATATATATATATATATATATATAGGTACCACAAATGTTAAAATCATGAAATTGATATAAGTTCAAAAAACATCCACTTTAGATTTTCTTATCTTTTGAAAAATCAATTGGCATCTGGGGTTCACAAATGAATCTTTCATAGACTTGCAGTCAAGTTAATAATCTCTAATAATCTAAGGCAGTGGAATTCCATATATATATATATATATATATATATATATATATATATATATATATATATATATATATATATATATATATATATATATATATATATATATATATATAGGTACCACAAATGTTAAAATCATGAAATTGATATAAGTTCAAAGAAAATCCACTTTAGATTTTCTTATGTTGGCCCAAGGCCATATCTAATTTTGATGATAATCAAACCTTATATAAACTCTATTAGGAAATCTGTTCTAAGCTATGTTTTGCAGGAACTCAAATTTAACTCTTGTAATTCAAACTGTCAAGAATGAAGATTAAAGAATGGATTCTTGAAGATCAAGTTGTAGTTTAATTTAATTTAAAGAAAGTTAGGGTATAAAAATGTAAGATCAAATTGAGGATCAAATTGTCATTCATACTTGCATATCCTAAGTTTTAAAATTGCATAAAAATGTTTTTAAGTCATAAATCTCGTTTTTAGTTAAAACTGGTTTCCTTCAGAAAATGCATTAGAAATTTGTCCGTCAGAATTTACATTAGAAATTGGATTAGAAATCTGGACAAATTTCTGATCGAAATTCTGCCTTGCGCTAAAAGACAAAATAACGGTAAGAAAACGGCTAGTTAAGGACAGAATCGTCTGTTCTGTTTTCTAACGTTCATAAACGACTAGTTTTCTATTTTCTCACTTCAAACCAAGTTTTTGGGTATAAATATGTGTTGTTTTATCATTTAGAATGTTAGAGAAAACATTGGAAAGATTTTCTAACTCTTAAGAGAAAGCTTACTTATTCTAAAATCTCACTTTCCATTTTGCACTTCATCTTTACATATCATCCTCAATTGATTATAGTTTCTATTGTAATTATTTGTGAGGAATATCTATTGTTCAAAATTGTGAGTTTGGGTTGGCTAGAACCTAAGTGAAATTCTAGTAAGTGTTTCAATATTTTACTTGGGAAAAATATTGTGGGTAGATATACATAGATTGTATATTGGCTTTGACTCTTGCCCTTAAAAGAGTTAAGAGTGGAGAGAATTCTCAAGAAAGATTCTTAAGGAGTGGATGTAGGCAAGTTGGCCGAACCACTATAATTTCTGAGTGTTCTCTACATTTCTGATCTGTTGCTTACTCTTTATAATTCTGTTTTACCTTCTGAAAATCTGTTTTAGTCAAAATTCTGTAAAACGAATTTCTGAGTCATTGCAAACTAATTGAATATAATTCTCCAGGAACGTATTTAAGGTTTTGTCATCAATATCTTTATAGTGTTTGAATTTCTGTTTACTTAGAAATTTGGCCAGAAATTTTTTAATACACCCAATTCAACTCCCCCCCCTTGAGTGTATTTTGGGACCTACATTTGGTATCAGAGCGGTTCTCTATTCCCTAAGGCTTAATACCCTTGAGTGATCTTGCAAATGGCCGAATCAAGCAATGCTCCTACTGCTACTCCATTCAAAGAAGGACATTCTGTTCATCGTCCTCCAATGTTTAGTGGTGAAAACTATCCCTTTTGGAAAGTTGTAATGAGACACTTTATTCAATCACAAGATATGGATTGCTGGGATATTATTGAAGATGGATATGAGTATCCACGAAAGATTTCTGATGAGGAAGGAGCTTCAGAAACTGCAACTGTTCTAAAAACCAGAAAAGAATTTACAGAAGCAGAAAAAAGAAAAGTGCAGCTAAATTCTAAAGCTATAAGCATACTTTTCTGCTTACTGCATACTAATGAATTCAACAGAGTTTCTGGATGTGATACAGCTAAAGAAATCTGGGATAAGTTTCAAGCAACATATGAAGGAACAAATCAAGTTAAAGACACTAGACTTCATGTTCTCATGGTAGACTATGAAGCATTTAAAATGAAGCCAGAAGAGTCAATTTCTGAGGTAATAAACAGGTATGTTAAATTAACTAATGAAATTAAGGCTCTTGGTAAAAAACTTGATGAACATAACAAAATTGCAAAGCTTGTTAGAGGTCTTACACCTAGATGGGAATCAAAAGCATCAATTCTGTTAGATAAAGATCTTAGTACATTAAATTTTGATATTGTTTGTGGATCCCTTATTTCTCATGAACTTTATATCAAGTCTCAAGATGCAGAAAAAGAAAAAGATAGAAAATTAAAAGCTATTGCTCTCAAAGCAGAATTTGGAAGTGATTACTCTATAGGTGATGATGAAATGGCGTTGATTACAAAGAAATTTAAGAAGCTGTACAGAAAAGGAAGAAGATCATACAAAAAGCAACATCAAAAATTCTCTCATCACAAAGCCGAAAATTCCTCAAAGTCTGGTGAAATAGTTTGTTATGAATGTAACAAGCCTGGTCATATAAAATCTAAATGTCCAAATCTAAAAAGAAAAGAGAAGAGATTCAAAAAGAAAGCCATGAAGGCAACTTGGAGTGACAGTGAAGAATCCAGCAACAGCGAATCAGAATCAGTAAATTCTGATGATATTGGTCTAATGGCAACTTCTGATCATGAAGAGCAAATCTTTAATTCTGACAGTGAACGAAATGTTGATAACAGCTCACCTGAAAATGATTCAGAAAATTCTGAGGTAAGTGATTCTGATTCTAATTCTGATTCAAATGAAAATGGAAATGAGTATGAAAAAATGCTAGAATGTTTTGAAAATCTGCATGATAAATATCTAATGCTCAAAAAGACTCATATTGAGATAAAGAAAAAGTATGATAAATTGCTCACAGAATATGAAAATGCAAAAGAGACTGAATTAAAAAATAAAAATGATTATTCAGTTCTGGAAAGTAAATTTATTGATTTGCAAGAAAAATGCAATGTAAAAAGTAAACAGTTATGTATATGTAACGAAAAATATGTTGAAAACTTAACTTCAAAATCTGCTCACACTACTTATACAAATACATCAACAAAATACTATAGAAAAAGTAATCAGAAGAAACACAAGCAAAATCTGTCAAATAAAATGATAAGTAATCCTTATGCTACATGTTTTTATTGTTGTAAAAAGGGACATATTTCAAAATTTTGTTATTATAAGAAAAATACAAATTCTGTTAAATGGGTAATTAAAAACTCTGGAACTCTTATAACTAACCATGAAGGACCCAAGAAGAGTTGGGTACCTAAAAATACTTGATTATTTTGCAGGTTTGCCTAAGGAGCACCAAAACAGAAAAATGGTACATGGATAACGGTTGCTCTAGGCATATGACATGGGACAGAACAAAATTTTCTAAGCTGAAAAATTCTGAAGGTGGTTCTGTCAGTTTTGGTGATAATCGGAAAGGAAAAATTATTGGCATTGGTTCTATTGGAACTAATCCAGTAATTGATAATGTCTCTCTTGTTGAAGGTCTTAAGTATAATCTAATTAGCATAAGTCAACTCTGTGATAAGAAGAAAAGAGTAATATTTGAAGTTGATCATTGTAGAGTAGAAGACACTGAAACTGGAAAATCTGTTCTAAAAGGACAAAGGTTTGGAAATATCTACTTGGTTAGCTTGGAAGATATTCAAAATAGTTCAGCAAAATGCTTGCTTACTAAAGAAGACTTAAGTATTCTATGGCATAGAAAACTTGGACATACAAGTTTTCATGTACTAGAAAAGTTGGTTAGAAAAGACTTGGTAAAGGGAATGCCAAAGATAAAAATTGATACAAATCATATATGCAAAGCATGCCAGCTTGGGAAACAAATTAGAAATTCACATAAGTCCAAAAATGTGATGTCTACTAAAAAACCTTTAGAGCTTTTACATATGGATCTATTTGGACCAATAAATCCTTCAAGTATTGGTGGAAAATCCTATGTATTAAATTTGGTGGATGACTATACACGTCATACATGGGTTATGTTTCTTGCACACAAGGATGAAACTTTTGAAGCCTTCAAGAAGTTGAGTAAAAAGATTCAAAATGAAAAAGGATATAAAATAACAAGCATTAGAAGTGATCATGGAAGAGAATTTGAGAATCAGAAATTTGAGGAATTCTGTAATATCTCTGGAATAAATCATACATTTTCTGCTCCTAGAACACCTCAGCAAAACGGTGTTGTAGAAAGGAAGAACAGGTCTCTTCAGGAAATGGCTAGAACAATGCTGAATGAAAACAGCTTGCCAAAATATTTCTGGGCGGAAGCAATCAATACAGCATGCTACATTTTAAACAGAATTCTGATCAGAACAGTATTGGAAAAGACTCCATATGAACTATGGAAAGGAAGAAAACCAAACATCAGCTACTTTCAACCTTTTGGCTGTAAGTGCTTTATTTTTAATGATAAGGTTAATCTAAATAAATTTGATGCTAAATCTGATGAAGGTATATTTTTAGGATATTCATTAAATTCTAAAGCATATAGAGTATACAATAAAAGATCTCATAAAGTTGAAGAATCAATAAATGTTAGATTTGATTGTACTAACGAAAATTCCAGAAATAGACATTCTTCTGATGATGAGACAGGTCTTGAGGAAGAAAAAGAAAACACAAAAAAGATTGTGGATACAGAAGATGTACCAGATCAACAAGAAGATCCAAATGACAAAAATCAAGAAACAAAAAATAATCCAAAAATGGAAAAGGAACCAGAAAACGTACCAGAAGGTCAGGAAGAACAACAAACCAAATCTCATACTCCTGAACTACCTAAAGACTGGAGATTTCATCGATATCATCCTAAGGATGATCTATTGACTGATCCATCTGAAAGAATGATGACAAGAAGAGCATTAAGAGAATATTGTGGTAATGTTGCATTTGTTTCAAATATTGAACCTAGAAATTTTATTGATGCAAAAAATGATGAAAATTGGATAAATGCTATGCAAGAAGAATTAATTCAATTTGAAAGAAATAAAGTATGGAACTTGGTGCCTAGACCCTCAAATTGTTCCATTATTGGGACAAAATGGGTGTTTAGAAACAAACTAGATGAACAAGGAAATGTTGTTCGAAATAAGGCAAGATTGGTGGCCCAAGGCTACAATCAAGAGGAAGGTATAGATTTTGATGAAACTTTTGCACCCGTAGCTAGACTAGAAGCTATTAGAATTTTATGTGCATTTGCATGTTTTAAAAACTTCAAATTATATCAAATGGATGTAAAAAGTGCATTTTTAAATGGTCTTTTAAATGAAGAAGTGTATGTAGAACAACCTCCTGGTTTTGAAAACGTTCAGCATCCAGATTATGTATTTAAACTTAAAAAGGCTTTATATGGTTTAAAGCAAGCTCCTAGAGCTTGGTATGAAAGACTCAGTCTTTTTTTATTGAATAATGGTTTTAACAGAGGAAAAGTAGACAATACACTTTTTATCAAACACAAACAGTCACACATGCTAATTGTTCAAATTTATGTTGACGATATTGTATTTGGTTCTACTTACTAATGTTTCTTTATGTAAAGATTTTGAAGGTATTATGAAAAAAGAGTTTGAAATGAGCATGATGGGAGAACTAACATTCTTTCTAGGACTTCAAATCAAGCAATGTTCAGAAGGCATATTCATCAGTCAAATAAAGTACACAAAAGAATTATTAAAGAAATATAACATGCTTAATGCAAAACCCGCCAGTACTCCTATGAGTGCATCTATCAAATTAGAAAAAGATGAGAAGGGAAAAATTGTTGAAGAAAAATTGTACAGAGGAATGATTGGATTATTACTTTACCTTACTGCTAGCAGACCGGATATACACTTTAGTGTATGTTTATGTGCTCGCTTTCAATCCGCTCCTAAAGAATCTCATTTGACTGCTGTAAAAAGAATTATGAGATACTTAACTGGAACTCAAAATTTGGGTTTATGGTATTCAAGAAAAACATCCTTCAACCTAATTGGTTACTCAGATGCTGACTATGCTGGATGTAAAATAGATAGGAAAAGCACTTCTGGAGCATGTCATTTCTTAGGAAATTCGTTAATTACCTGGTTCAGCAGAAAGCAAAACTCAGTAGCTTTATCTACTGCTGAAGCTGAATACATAGCAGCTGGTAGTTGTGTTGCTCAAATTCTGTGGATCAGGCAGCAACTAAAAGATTATGGTATAGAATTTGATAAAATCCCTATTTTTTGTGATAATACAAGTGCCATAAATCTTACCAAAAATCCAGTTATGCACTCAAGAACAAAGCACATAGAAATTCGCCATCATTTCATTAGAGATCATGTACAAAGAGGAGACATCCTGCTAGAATTTGTGTCTACAGAAAACCAGCTTGCCGACATTCTCACCCAGCCCTTGAAGGAAGATCGTTTCTGTGAGTTAAGAAGAAAAATGGGTATGGGTTTAAGTGAATAAGTCTTAAAGTTTTTTATTTTCGTAAGAGAAGAAATAAGTTAAACCTTCTTTTTGTCTTAAATTCTTTTAAATTTCAAAAACTCCTCTTTTACACGAGTATTCTCTTATTAATGAGAAAGTTGATAGTTTGCGTGTTGGAAAAGAAAAGAAATTGTATTAAATCTAGTCTAAGCTAATTTGTCATTTTTAGCCCTACTTATTTGCTTCAATGAATTAACTGGTATAGGGACAGCCCTGGTATTTCTCAAATCTTCGATTTT
Organism: Excoecaria agallocha; assembly: GCA_037975025.1. NCBI lineage: Eukaryota > Viridiplantae > Streptophyta > Magnoliopsida > Malpighiales > Euphorbiaceae > Excoecaria > Excoecaria agallocha. The sequence continues at coordinate 163,597 of JBBPFJ010000271.1, forward strand.
TGCGCCTGGGTTACCGTGTTTATGCAGGTTTCCAACACTATTTACATAATTATCTTTTACCTCTTTGACACCTCAAGTCAAATCGTTTTTTAAGTGGATGCAGGTTATATTTTTCCTCTAAAACACTACTCTATCCAACTTCTCAAACACGTTTCCCACTTCTCAAAAAACGCTCAAAACCGTTCATTGTTCAAAAACTTCATTTTCTCTCGTCATCTTCTTCTTTCTACTCCTTCTTCCCTTCCTTGTAACTATGGGTAGATCAAAGTCCCAAGGAAAAAGAAATCCTCGTCGTAGTCCATCTCCGGACTCACCAGTCTCTCAACCATCCTCAAATCCGACACCATTAAAATCGGATGCTGCTTCTCACCAAAAACAACCTTCCAAACAAATATTGCTCCTATCTAAGATTATTGTCTGGGAAGATCTCGTCCACAATGCTCCTGATGTGGCACGCTACGTAGAAAAACAAGGGTGGAAAATATTTTTTTCTTACCGCCACAAGTATGTTTATCCAGATTTGGTTAGTACCTTCTATTCTTCTCGTTTTAATATAAAATCTGAAAGTTTTAAGGTGCGGTTTCATGACAAGGAGTTCACTGTAAGCCCCTCTCTTCTTGCAAAAATTTTTTCTATGCCTTTAAAAGGTTCAAAATGCACTCGTAGTGCTAGCAATATTTTAGAATTTGAAGATCTTGATAAAGAAACCTTTTTAAGTCAAATTTCATCTGATGGTAGTGCCTCCTCAAAAAACCCCTTTGCCTCAAATTTACTGGTTCAGTTTCGGATTTTGTCAAAATGTGTGTGCCTCTATGTTACACCTCGTTCTGGAAGTACTTCTTATTTGTCTGATTTTGACATTGTTTTCTTATGGCACTATCACACTTCAAAAAATTTCAACTTGCCTTTCCTTATTTTCAACTATATGGCCACTAGAACTAGTGATGAAAAGAAACCATATAGCCTGATTCTGAATCGTCTTTTTGACCACTGGAAATTAACTTCTGATGACTCTGTTTCTGCGCCTCTTAAAGTGGAAAAAATCAATTTTGTTTTTTATAAAGAAACAGGAAAGAAGACGGTAACAGGAAAACGCAAGTTGATTGAGGCTCCTGCACCGTCTCCTAAAGAATCTCCAGTGTCAAAATTTGCTAAGGGAAAAGAAATTATACAAGTTGACACTGTTGAGAAAATTGCTGGTTTGGAAGCACAACTCGCTCAACTCTTAGCCTTGATCAAATCATCGCAGGGAGTGCACATTGGAGAACCAGCCTCTGCAGTTCAGATTTCTGAAAATAAAACTGGTCAGAAATCTGATTCAATCTCTGATGTTCCATCTGATGAAAAATCTGATGCCAACTCCGAAGCAAAATCTGCTGGCAAGTCTACCACAAATTTAGAACATCATTCTGAGCCCATATCTGGTGAACATTCTGCAGAAAAATCTGAACCGGGTTCTGAACCTCAGCCTCGTAGTTCTTCTGCTACTCAGTCTAATCCTTCCCACGCTGCTCCTTCATCTGCTCCACATTCTCCACCCGCATCACCCGCTACGTCTGCCGTTCATTTTATGGTGGATCCAACTAAGTTGATGGAGTTGCATTTTTTGCTGGGTAAGCTCAGTATCATTTTTGCTAACATTGCTCAAATTCTTCCTACAATTATTAGCAGCCCTCCTTCCTTGGCACCATCTGCTCCTAGTCCAGTTGCCTCTGTCCCAAGTGACAAGCCTACACCATTTCCTCCTCGAAGACGCTCTGGCCGCACAATCCTTCGTGACAAAAATCCACCTCAGTCAGGCCAGCCAGGCAGTAGTTTCCGTCCTATGGATGTTGATCCATAGATTTTTTTTTCTGATGTCAAAAAGGGGGAGAAAAAGGGTAAAAACAGTTTTTGTTGTTGATTTGTTACAGTTTGTGTTGGTTTGTTTAAGTTAAAACAATATGCGTTTTGAAAAAGTGTTTCTGGACTTAGTATTATAACTTATTATTGTTGATTGTGAATGACTTCCTAAAAATATTGAAGATTCTTTGGCATGCTTATAAAATCTGAAAGTTTTATTGGAATTTATATTTACTTTACAGATTTTAATTTTTTTTGTAAATACCCCATGCATATATTCAGGGGGAGTTTTTACACTAACCTTTATAGACTTCTAAATGGAGTTTATTAAGGTTTTGTCATCATCAAAAAGGGGGAGATTGTTGGCCCAAGGCCATATCTAATTTTGATGATAATCAAACCTTATATAAACTCTATTAGAAAATCTGTTCTAAGCTATGTTTTGCAGGAACTTAAATTTAACTCTTGTAATTCAAACTGTCAAGAATGAAGATAAAGAATGGATTCTTGAAGATCAAGTTGTAGTTTAATTTAATTTAAAGAAAGTTAGGGTATAAAAATGTAAGATCAAATTGAGGATCAAATTGTCATTCATACTTGCATATCCTAAGTTTTAATATTGCATAAAAATGTTTTTAAGTCATAAATCTCGTTTTTAGTTAAAACTGGTTTCCTTCAGAAAATGCATTAGAAATTTGTCCGTCAGAATTTACATCAGAAATTGGATTAGAAATCTGGACAAATTTCTGATCGAAAATCTGCCTTGCGCTAAAAGACAAAATAACGGCTAGAAAACGGCTAGTAAGGGACAGAATTGTCTGTTCCGTTTTCTAACAGTCATAAACGACTAGTTTTATGTTTTCTCACTTCAAACTAAGTTTTTGGGTATAAATATGTGTTGTTTTATCATTTAGAAGGTTAGAGAAAATATTGGAAAGATTTTCTAACTCTTAAGAGAAAGCTTACTTATTCTAAAATCTCACTTTCCATTTTGCACTTCATCTTTACTAATCATCCTCAATTGATTATAGTTTCTATTGTAATTATTTGTGAGGAATATCTATTGTTCAAAATTGTGAGTTTGGGTTGGCTAGAACCTAAGTGAAATTCTAGTAAGTGTTTCAATATTTTACTTGGGAAAAATATTGTGGGTAGATATACATAGATTGTATATTGGCTTGAACTCTTGTCCTTAAAAGAGTTAAGAGTGGAGAGAATTCTCAAGAGAGATTCTTGAGGAGTGGATGTAGGCAAGTTGGCCGAACCACTATAATTTCTGAGTGTTCTCTACATTTCTGATCTGTTGCTTACTCTTTATAATTCTGTTTTACCTTCTGAAAATCTGTTTTAGTCAAAATTCTGTAAAACGAATTTCTGAGTCATTGCAAACTAATTGAATATAATTCTCCAGGAACGTATTTAAGGTTTAGTCATCAATATCTTTATTGTGTTTGAATTTCTGTTTACTTAGAAATTTGGCCAGAAATTTTTTTACACCCAATTCACCCCCCCTCTTGAGTGTATTTTGGGACCTACATAAGAGAT